>CM040243.1:200061303-200124207 GCA_022545495.1 Chrysanthemum lavandulifolium | reverse complement strand
GAAGATCCAAATCGACATCTAAGGATTTCCTTAAAATTGTCGATTCCATCGACCTTGATGCTACTACTCGGAGACTACGGCGCTGCGTCTCTTCCAATTCTCTCTGGGACCAAGCTAGTAATTGGCTTGGCGACTTCCATGGCTCCATCTCAAGTTGGGATGATCTCACCTCTCGTTTCCTTGCTCAATTTTCCCACGGAGAACCACTAAGCTTAGGAATGACATCTTAATGTTCCAACAACGTCAAGGTGAATCTCTCTCGAAGCATGGACTCGATTCAGGACTTACTTCATAAAGTCCTCATCACGGCATTGATCTTTGGCTCCAAGTCCAAATCTTTTATGATCATGTCAACTTCCCCACTAAGCGATCCATTGACCAAGCGGCGGTGGAAAACTTAGTGATCTCACCGCGGAAGAATCATGGGGTATAATAGAGGACCTTGCTCTATGACAACGGAAGTTGGAATGACCCCGTGAGTTGCCTAAAACCGTTAAGGCAATCTCCTTGCCTCCCATTGACTCACAATCTTCCAACCGTAGGATGATCGAACTTGAAGATCAAGTTAAATTCCTAATGAGTTCCTACAAAATCCTAAGTCTTCACATCAAGTGAATAAAATCACTCTTCCTTGTGAGTTATGTAGTGGTCCCCAAGACACTCGTGATTGCACAAGACTCCCGAACAAGCTTTGGGACTACGCATCCATGCGTACCGATGGAGCGGGAGAAGTGGTACACTTTCAAGCCCGAACAAAACAACTTAGGAAAACTCCGCAACCCCTCATGGAGAAATCACCCTAACCTTAAGTGGAACCAAAACTCAAGCACACCCCAAGCTCATCTAGTCCACCTAATAGGTTCAATTCTCTAAACACGGAACCCCGCTAATCTTGAGGCAATTGCATCTAGATTCATGTCATCTCAAGAAACTCGATTGACTAAGCTTGAAGCCGATTTTAGCGAAGACAAGGCGAGATGACAAACAAGCTTCCAACCAGGGATGATCGAACTCAAGATCAAGTTAAATTCCTAATGAGTTCCTACAAAATCCTAAGTCTTCACATCAAGTGAATAAAATCACTCTTCCTTGTGAGTTATGTAGTGGTCCCAAGACACTCGTGATTGCACAAGACTCCCGAACAAGCTTTGCGGACTACGCATCCATGCGTACTCGATGGAGCGGGAGAGAAGTGGTACACTTTCAAGCCCGAACAAAACAACTTAGGAAAATCCTACAACCCTCATGGAGAAATCACCCAACCTTAAGTGGAACCAAAACTCAAGCACACCCCAAAGCTCATCTAGTCCACCTAATAGGTTCAATTCTCTAAACACCGGGAACCCCGCTAATCTTGAGGCAATTGCATCTAGATTCATGTCATCTCAAGAAACTCGATTGACTAAGCTTGAAGCCGATTTTAAGCGAAGACAAGGCGAGATGACAAACAAGCTTGATGCTCTCTTAAAAGCCTTTAATGAACGAGAAATTGGAGCACTTCCAAGTGACACTATAAAGAACCCAAAAGTGAATTCGATTTCGTCGACTTCATATTCTTGTTCACCATGGGAGAATGTATAGGTGATGATGAATATAATAAACATAAAGAAAACATATAAACGCAGCGGAATCATCACCAACAACGGATCCATATTGCCATATGATCAATCAAATAAAACATAGAAAAGGTTTATACCTTTGTAGCGTGATTTCGGTTACGAGACACCAATCACCTCCACGAATGGAACCAAGAAACCAAAAGACCAATGAGGTTGGCCTTTCCCGATGTGTGAAACACACTACACGTCTAACAATCACCCTTATGATGCTAGTATTAACCTTTGTACCAATCCTTGCACAAGACTACTCTTAGAATTATCAAGGAAGGAAAAACCAAAACCAAAAACACCTTGTGTGTGTTTGTGTTGGACGTTTACCAAGAGGGAGGGGGGAGAAAGTCTTTCAAGTCCAAGATGTAACCTCCAATTAACATAAATGATTATCAAATCATAATCAATTAGCATTAATGCTAATTGATGTCAAATCTTAAGTTACACTTTAAGCCCTTCAAAGTCCAAATACTCCACATTACTCCCTTATGTAACAAAGGTTATACATAATGTAAATACGATAAATACATTATGATAATGGTGGCTAAGTGTATATGTGTGTGACCCCATAAGCTCACATATGACTAGCCATATAATTATTTATTATGACACGAGCATACTTCAACAGCTCCCACTTGCGACGTCATAATAGACAAGTAATTATACAAGCAATGGTTAGCGTCTAGCAACACGCCAATGCCCCTAGTGATATGTGAGGTCGGCTTTCAAACATTTCATAAAATGGTTTATATGTCATATATCCCTTTGTTTCGAGATACCATGTTGAATATTAGACATGGATCAAAAGTCATTATAATAGTTCAACTATTATGTTCTCGATCTTGATATTGAACATGATTACCAAGTGAATTAAGATTCATCTTAATCTCATTTGGGTACGACCATACAAACATCTGTTCAAATCATCGAGGGGCCCAATAGTATCTAACTCCAAACCATGTGGAGGAACAAATCCTATTTTGACTGCACGTGTCATTCATGTGCTTCAAATCATTCCTGATAGTGGCCTTTATAACTACCTTGTTCAGGACAGCGTTTAACCATATCAAGGAATGAAACTCCACACATGCAAAACCTGCTTGCATCTCAAGTCTAAGGATAATAGACATAACCATTTTCGAGATTCACTATATGACGCCGATCCATGCAGTGAATACTCGTAGGTTGGGTCAGTCCAATGCTCATCACCATGAACAACATGTGAGTTTGGCAAAAGGTCACCAAGACACTCACAATTGTCTTAATTTGATGGTACTCCCGTACCGTCAACCGACAATGGACAAGTTTTGAATGAAGAAAATCATTCATGGATTTAAACATGCAAATATAGAATACAGTTGATATAAATGAAAACGATAATAACCATTAAATCAATTCATTACAAAATATAAACTGCTTAGCATTCCAATTATTCAAATACTAAAATAAACAGAATCTACATGAGACTACTAGCTGGTCGAAGTCCAATGTTCCTGGCATGCCCAACATGTTTTGTGCTAGGCATAGCTTTAGTAAGAGGATCAGCTAAGTTGTCATCTGTGTGAACTTTTAAAAGTCGAATATTAGCACTTTTGATAACTTCTCGAATGTAATGAACTTTCTGACGAAAGTGTTTGGCACCCTTTTGAACACCAGGTTCATTTGCAATGATAATGGCACCGGAATTATCACAGTACATATCCATGGGTAGTTCATTACTGGGGACAACGCCAAGCCCGTAAATGAATTTTCGTATCCAAATCGCCTCCATTGCGGCTTGAAGCGCAATGTATTCTCGCTCAGAGGACATTGCAATCGTGCTCGCTTGAACTTTTCGGTCAACAATACCTCCATTCATGATGAAAACGAATCCGGTTTGGGACTTGGTGTCATCACGATCGATTCGCCAACCAGCATCGATATAGCATGTGATCGAGCTTGCGGTTATTATCACCACCATAAACAAGAAACATATCTTTAGTATTACGAAGATACTTTAATATGTTCTTAACGGTCGGTGACATTCACTTTGGATTATGTTGATACTCACTGTCAGTTACGAGCGAACGCTACATCGTGTCTAGTGCACTTACAAGATACATGATGGATCCCACGCGAGAAGCATATGGGATACCCTTCATCCTTTTCACCTCTTGGTGTAGAGGGTTCTTGAGTTTTTCTCAATTCCGTATTCGGTTGCATTGGAAGATTTCCACGTTTGGAATCTTGCATCCTAAATCGCTTTAGGATTTTGTCAATGTATGCACTTTGACTCAAGCCGATTAACCGCTTTGATCTATCCTCAGAGATCTTGATTCCAAGTATGTACGCAGCTTCGCCTAAGTCTTTCATTTCAAAACAATTTCCAAGCCAGGATTTTACATCTTGTAGCATTGGAATGTTGTTTCCCATGAGTAATATGTCATCGACATATAAGACTAGGAATACGACATTACTTCCACTAGTTTTCATATATACACATGGCTCATCAAAGTTTTGAGCGAAACCAAACTTTTTGATTTCTTCATCAAATCTCTTGTTCCAACTTCTAGATGCTTGCTTTAATCCATAAATGGATCTTTGAAGCTTGCAAACTTTGTTGGGATGTTTAGGATTCACGAAGCCCTCGGGTTGCACCATGTAAACATCTTCGCTCAGTGGTCGCTCAAGAAGGCATCTTGACATCCATTTGCCAAATCTCATAGTCATAGTACCTGCTATGGCTATAAGAATCCTAATAGCTTTAACGTCGAAGAATGAGAAGGTCTCTTCATAGTCAATCCCGTAGGTTTGAGTATGACCTTTTGCTACTAGACGCTTTATAGGTGTGTACATTTCCATCCATGTCGGTCTTCTTCTGAAGAGCCATTTACTCCCAACGGTTTTAGCATTAGGAGGCGTGTCAACTTCACCCGGACTTCATTGTCTTTCATGGATTTCATCTCCGATTTCATAGCTCCGAGCCATTTATCGCGTTCAGAACTCGATAATGCAGCTCGATAGTTAGCAGGTTCATCCTGATCCCCTAACTCATGTTCCTCAGCATCGACATAGAAACCATATCTCTCAGGTGCTTGAGGTATCCTTGCGGATCTACGAATCGGAGCAACATCTCTATGAGGCTCGACATTTTCATGTTCAGTCTCATTTTGATGCTCACTAGTGTTACCAGAAGGTTGTGCATCTTCACTTTGAATTTTGTCAAAGTCTACGTTGCTCCCACTTGCTTCTTGTGAAATGAGACTGTTCTCAAGAAACTCAAAGATAACGAGCAACAAATATTTTGTTCTCGAGTGGGTAGTAAAGTAGTAACCCATCGCTTCCTTTGGGTATCCTCTGAAGATACACTTGATAGATCTAGACTCAAGTTTGTTTGGCGCTTCGCTTCACGAGGGTCTCACAACCCTGCACCTTCAAGTAAGACAAGTTAGGGACTTTCCCATGCCATATTTCGTATGGTGTCTTATCTACCTTCTTGGTTGGAACCATGTTGAGAATGCGAGCAGCAGACTCTAGGGCATAACCCCAAAAGGACATTGGCAACGTTGTTAGACTCATCATAGATCGAACCATGTCTAGCAAAGTTCGATTTCTCCTTTCAGATACACCATTATGTTGTGGTGTATTTGGAGGAGTGAATTGTGAGACTATCCCACACTTTTTTAGATGATCTAAAAACTCTTGACTCATATATTCGCCTCCACGATCGGATCGAAGAGCCTTTATAGTCTTATCAAGTTGATTTTCTACCTCACTTTGAAATACTCTGAACGTTTCAAAGACTTCATGTTTATGTTTAATCAAGTAAACATAACCATATCGACTGAAATCGTCGGTAAAAGTGACAAAGTAGTTAGCTCCTCCCTTAGACATGATCCTAAATGGGCCACATACATCAGTATGTATGAGTCCAAGTAGGTCTTTAGCTCTTTCTCCTACATGGGAAAAGGCTTATGCCGCCATCTTACCAGATATGCAAGAAACACATTTATCAAAAGACGCACATCAATTGATTCTAAAAGCCCATCTTGTTGCAGCCGTGTCGTTTCTTGTTTATGTGGCAAAGACGACAATTCCATAGAAAGGTGGAATCCATGTTACGCTTAGATTTCTTGTTGCTAACATTATATATAGAACCATTTGTTTGAATTAGGATCACGATATCAATTTCAAAAATACCATCTCTAGGAATAGCATTAAAATAAAAAACATTATCCTTAGAAACCGAAATGCCAAAATTCGTAAAAACATGGATGAAACCATCATCCTTCAAACGAGAAAGTGAAACAACACCTCTAGTAATAGTAGGTGCGAAATGACAATTATTCAAAACAATAACTAGTCCATTAGTAAGGATTAAATCATAGCTTCCTATCGCCTTGACCGGTGCACTATTTCCATTACCAACGTATAGGTCCAAAGCGCCATGCTTCAACTTTCGACTTCCCCTAAGACCCTGCACATCATTACAAATGTGAGTCCCACAACCTGTATAATATACCCAGGATTTATTAGGAAAAGTATAAAGTTCTATAGTGAAGATACCTGATGAACTAGCCCCACTAGCCTTGCTCTTCTTCAACTCTGCCAGGTACACCGGACAGTTTCTCTTCCAGTGCCCTACCATGCCACAGTGATGGAAGGGTGCGTCCTTGGCTGGGTGCTCCTTTTTAGCAGGTGGGGGGACTTTAGGTTTGGGGGCGTAAGCAAGCTTACCCTTGCCTTTCCCTTGTCCCTTGCTAGGTGCTTGCGGTTTCCCCTTGTTCTTTTTCTGGATTTTGCCTTGCTTGATAGCTAGGACAACTGGAGCTTTCTTGGGCATACCTTTTTCTGCAAGTTTGAGCATATTATGCAGTTCATGTATGGTCTTGCCCATGTTGTGCATGTTGTAGTTTTGCACAAATTGTTCAAATTCCTTTGAAAGTGAGGCTAGTATCATGCTCACTCCAAGGATCCGAGGCATGGGGTATCCAAGCCGCCCATCTCGATCCGAGATAGCCTTTCATTTTCATGATGTATCGACCGATTGTCCTTCCTCCCGCTTGCAAGCATGGAATGATCCGACAGCTTCAAATAATTCTTGCTCACTGATGTTCAACATTGTTCTTAGTTCGGTTATCATGTCAAATCTTTGAGGTCCTCTAAATTCTTTTGAATTTAGGGATCATGCTCGCAAGCATAAGACAAGCGACTTCTGTTGCTCATTAAACCTACGAGTGTAGGCATTACGCATGAAGAGAAGTGGCATTTTCAAGCAGAGGCTCGGTAAAGCTCGTTCCGGATGGTAAAACTTTTGTTCGGACTTGAGGACAATCCTCAAGTTTGGTACCGATCCAAAAGTTGTTACCATTCAATCTCTTTCTCGAAATTGATCGATTGATGAGTTGTTGATGGTTTGAGTTGGAGTTGTCATCTACAAAACAAACAAAATCCAAATTTTAGTATCTTTCAATAATTAATCCTTTTAAAATTAACTACCCAAGTTTTAAAAGAAAAACAATTAATTTTGCGAAAAGGCTAAGATCCTCATTGAGATTCCACCATCACATCGCTTGATCCGCTAGCAATGGTGGATTCAATAGGTAGGTAACGTCGACCAATTGCAAATCAAGTGCAACTCTTAGATCCTTATGGGACCCATGGCACTAGTGAACAAGCATCTAGTGTCAAGCTGGCATGTTTAGTCCCATCTTTGCCTCGGGTCAAGGTCTCACCGCTTAACTCGATTAAGTCATCCAATTTGAGAACGTGCGAAAATATATCTAGGTCCCACACATAGACAATAATCACCTTGGGTTACAATTCAACCTAGGTCCCACGCATAGGCAAAAAGTAATTGCAAGTGTTCTCAAGCGATTGGACGGCATGACTTAAATTTGTGACGGGTAAAATATTTTGATTTGAATCAAAAAGGTGTACGAAGAAGCATGCATTCATTCTTCGTAGCACAAGTTAAAAACTTTTCTTAACTTAAGTTTAATCATTGTTTTAATTCATGTGTGTCAAGTTGTCCATTTTCAAGTCTAATATAGAACCTATGTGGATTATAATAGAGATTGGACAATACATAAATCGAATAACATACATAACAAGTTAAGTGTTATTTTTAAAATAATGATTTTAAGTTAAATCCATATTTAAACTTAGTTAAACTAAATCATAAGATTTAGTTTGAAAATGGTTTGTGTTGCGATTTAAGTTTTAGAAAACGTTTTGCAAGTTATATACATTCACAACATACATAATAAGCAAACAACCAACACACAACCACAATATGCAAAGCCTCAACCGATAAAAGAACCTATGCTTGGTCTCGTGAGCCATCACGAGAACCAAGAGTCAACTAGAGACAAAAACCACAACCACACGGAGGACTCCCACTTGCTCCAAGACCAAGCTAGGACAAGTAGAAGCCCATTATGCACATGAAAAGTGAATCTGCCAGCCCAGAATTTATGCATTCGGAGGCCCAAATGGCCTAGAAGGAGTCATCCCCGAGCTTAGCACCAAACTACAAAGTTGTGGGCCCATGAGTTGTCTACCTGCAGCAAAAATTTCATTAAAAAATACCCTACCAATCACCGGGAAACGCCGTTTAACTGCAGCTTGTACGAGCAGCCATTTCGCGTCTTTATGTCTTTTATGCTTCGCCATTCCATTCCAAGCATCGGTTACAATATATAGAATGTAAAATACATCTAATCTACTATCTATCTATTGTAAAATGCCCAAACAATGGCAAAAACCAAATTATAATTCATACATAAAGGCCGAAACAATGGCAAACCCCAAATAACAAGAAATAAACGACAATCACAATCATTCATAGCATAAGTGGTCTAGGTTTTCATCGGCTTTGCATATACACATAATAATACCATAAAATTATGAACATAACAAGGTGTTATTAATCCCATGAGCAAACATGCATGTATTTGCCATGGAAACAATTTAAATGACATGAAATAAAAGAATTAGCCAACGAATCAAGAAATAATCAACAAGAATTAAAACCCGATTGATGCGCGAGTAAAATGGATTTAGGTTCTCAAACCTACTGATATTAGACCTTCTAAAAATCATTTTACCACAGAAAATAAAGCCTTGGGGCTGTTTTCAAATCGTTTCAAGAATCGATTAAAACAACGCGATTTTTATGCATCAACACATTGTTTAATTAACGTGTCAAAACCAATGGCCATAGGACCAAAAATCACAGATCTTTATATTACTAATAATATTCTTAATCCATGAAAATAGAGCCCTCGGGCTGTTTTGAAAGTGGTTGCATAAAACACTTAAAACACGCGCTTTGACCATTTTTTCAAGATACCCGATAATCATATGGCACATATGATGGCTCGTGATACCACTATAGGTGATGATGAATATAATAAACATAAAGAAAACATATAAACGCAGCAGAATCATCACCAACAACGGATCCATATTGCCATATGATCAATCAAATAAAACATAGAAAAGGTTTATACCTTTGTAGCGTGATTCCGGTTACGAGACACCAATCACCTCCACGAATGGAACCAAGAAACCAAAAGACCAATGAGGTTGGCCTTTCCCGATGTGTGAAACACACTACACGTCTAACAATCACCCTTATGATGCTATTCTTAACCTTTGTACCAATCCTTGCACAAGACTACTCTTAGAATTATCAAGGAAGGAAAAACCAAAACCAAAAACACCTTGTGTGTGTTTGTGTTGGACGTTTACCAAGAGGGAGGGGGAGAAAGTCTTTCAAGTCCAAGATGTAACCTCCAATTAACATAAATGATTATCAAATCATAATCAATTAGCATTAATGCTAATTGATGTCAAATCTAAAGTTACACTTTAAGCCCTTCAAAGTCCAAATACTCCACATTACTCCCTTATGTAACAAAGGTTATACATAATGTAAATACGATAAATACATTATGATAATGGTGTCTAAGTGTATATGTGTGTGACCCCATAGGCTCACATATGACTAGCCATATAATTATTTATTATGACACGAGCATACTCCAACAGAATGCACATCCATGCCCCTCACACTCAACGGTTCATTCGGTAAATGCTATCAAAAAGGGTTCCAAGCCATCCAAATGAGGTACCAAGGCCTGCACCATTGGTAGAACCTACTCTTGAGAAACCCACAACCAAGAACCCAAACCTAGTCTAGAGGAGGAGTACAAGGAACTCCATCAAGAAAACCGGTTCTTGAAGTCTTAGCTCATGCACCTTATTATAATGCTTTAAAAGAAAAATATGAGTTAGAACTTAAACTTGGAAAACATGGGTCCGCTTTTGTGCGAAATAATTTACCTAAGAAGTTAGACGATCCCGGGCTATTTACTCTTCCGTGTAGGCTTGGAACTTCCAAACCTCTCGATGCTCTAGCCGAGTTAGGATCATGCATCAATCTTGTTCCGTTGTCCCTCCATAGAAGCCTTAATTTAGGTAAGATAGAACCAACGAAAACCATCTTAGGTCTAGCGGACGGTAGTGTTGCACATCCAGTAGGAATAATAAAAGACATGGTAGTACACATAGGAGAGTTGACTCTTTTGGCCGACTTTCATGTGCTAGACATGAATAAGGACCCGACATGCCCATTACTAGTAGGAAGAGGATTCTTAGCTACCGCTAGTGCCATCATCGATTGTAAGATGTCCAAGATAGTGGTAGGAGAGGGGAGTGCTAGGTCAATATACGATGTAAAAAGACATACGTACTACAAAGATGAGGAAATCCCACATGAGATTAGGTTGGATAGGACGCCTTCTAGATATGGACCTTGGATAGATAAGAACCTCATAGGTCCCCAACGACCTTTCTACTTAGATGAAGCCTTTGCTAGTAAAGCAACTTTCCATGAAAAAGAGATGGCTAGGGACATGGAAGTGAACCCGTTCGAGGACGCCTTAGTATTTAGGAAGATGACCGAAGTTCCTAGGAAGTTTGCCGTCAACCTTGTCATGAATAGGTAGAAAATTGAAAAGCCTAAACACAAGTGGGATTGGAATAGACCACCTAGTGATGGTAATGGAGAGTGGCACATTAGGATAACAATCTATGATCCCGATGGAGAGAAGTTTGAAAAGGCATATCGAACCGAACGCATACTACTAGGAACCTAAATGATAAGTTTGATCCTTATGACATTGTTAAGGATAGGCTTACTTATATCGATGCGTGGGAGCACCGACTACGAGTCTAGCTACAAGACTCTTAAATAAAGAAAAGTGCTTCGTGGAGGCAACCCATGCTTAATTGTTTGCTTGTTGGTGTCGTATATCTTTTATTGATCGTTTATTCTCATGTTTAAATTTGTAAAATGCTTTATTTTGTTTTAACCTCGTCTTAATTGCATATAAAGGTATTTTACATAAAAGATAAGTGTAGGAGGATTACACACGTTTTCAAAAGAAACGTAAACATGAGAATAGCAATTCATTAAAAGATATATATGTGTGTTTGTTCGAGTCAAATGCTTGTATCGAGTCATAATGGATGTTTTGCGTAAATTTTCCATTCTAAAGATGTAAATTTTCCGAATTTTTTTTCGTAAAATCGCAGACTAGTTTTTGTCAGATAACTGACGGCGTCAGATTGCAACTGACGGCCAAGAAGGAGTAAAACAACAAATTACTTTTTCTCGTTTTCTCGAGCTACTTATAAATTTTGGAATTTTCCGTAAATTGCAAAACATCCATTCCACAAGCATTATCTCTTAGTTTAGTAGAGTCTTATATATATATTATTACCACGATTTTACGCGAAGGTTTCGTTTGTTTTCTTGAATGTGCGGGTTTTATTTTTCAAGAAGAAACAAAAGGTTGGAAGGAGCTTTTCACGCACACATTCTTCTTGGAAAGGATTTAACCACTACTTCACACGGATCCTACCGAGCTAATCGTGGGAGTACTAGTTTCTTTCATTTTAATTACCTTCCATTATCATAACTTTGATACTTTCGGGAACATTGGGACAATGTTCGGTTTAAGTGTAGGAGGAAAATAAAACGGAACTTTGAAACTATGCTTATCCTTGATTATTTGCTTTGTCAATTGTATTTATGTAATAAACCATGAGAAAATGTCGATTAGGGTAATTTTGGCACCAAATTTAAAATTTTCATGACATATAGGAGTGGGCCATTAGTCTTAACAAAGCGTTTCACGGATAGGAAGTTGCATGACTAGCACAAAACTCTTTACCACCTAAATTCCACCAAAATGCGAGGATCGCCCTTAGATTAGTAGGAATTAAAAGCATTCATCTTTAATGCTTAGAGTGTGAACCGGTAGTATATTAGATTCTAGAACTTGTTTTGTGATGCATTCCGAGATCGCTAGTAAGACTACACTTGTGTAGTTAGGAATAACTAAATGATAAGAGGCATTAGGATAACCCTTGTTTGATACCGTAATATAATTACTTCTTCCACATCGGTTGAGTAATTCCCCACACCCTTTGCGTTGTACTCATCTTTAGTACACGATACCCTAGTTAACCCCTCGAGCCTATCCTTTTCGCGGTTCTCGTGATGTTTTGGTTTTTCCGGAATATCAATGAAGAGCATTGTTTACACCCCACCCCAAATATACACCCAAATCGCCTTAGCCTACCCTGTATGCACTCACTTTTAGTGCATTATTGTTATCACCCCAAACCCTTAGTTCAATTATCTAGTTGCTTGCATGAGTTGCTAAGTCGAGTCATATCCTTTGTACACAGTTTTGGGATGATTGGGACTCATGGGAAAAAGTTAAAGTTTATAAAATGATTGGAAGGGAACGTTAAATTCCTTTATTTGCGTAATAACGTACCCCAAGTGTTTTGATCTTTTCAATTCGGGTCAATTAGTGTTAGAGTAATAAAAACTCAAATGTAGGGATGTGCCTATAAATCCCTATCATTTTGATGTTACCATAGAGGATGGTAGAGTAAAAGTGTATGAAAAAATCGAAAAAAATAGAAAAGAAAAAGAAAAAAATAGAGTGTTCAAAAAAAAAACGGACTACCATCCTACATCTATCCTTTAAATTTATTTTTGTTTGTTTCGATTAGCTAGAGTCTAGAGTGTCAAGTCTTGGCTTAGCAACGCCATTCTTCGTATGCTTGTAACAAAAGATTTTTGACTTGCCACCACTAAATAGCCTATCCCACCAAACCCTTTGTTTCCTACCGTAAGCTAACATTACAACCCTTTAAAGACCTCTTTGATAGTCTTTCCTAGGTGCTTCGCCAAAGCGATGGGGGTTTGATCTATTCTCAAGCCTATGGTAATCTATGTACTAGGACCGGTTAATGAGTGTTTAATCTTCCATTTCCAACTTGTTATATTTCATATACACCCGAGAGAGATGTGAGTATCCAAACACCCCATGTGAGGTGCTAGTATGTAATTTCCATGGTTGTTATGATTTTTGCGGGGCTTATATGTGTTGTGGACTGTTTTAAACCAACGCTTCATGACCATTAACTTATAAATTAATTGGCTAAAAGCACATTTGCTTGAGGACAAGCAAATACCAAGTGTAGGGATATTTGATAAGGTTTTAAAATGTACCTTTTTGAGGGGTCGTTTAAGCCCTTATTTGATCACTTTTGTATCCGTTATTACTTAATATCGTTCTTTTCACTTTTAGGTCTCTTGAAGGCAAATTGTCTTTGTAATGGCACTTATTTGGATGAAAAGGCGCGGATATCTGAAGAAAATGGCCAAAGTCAAGAATCAAGACACTCAAGTCATTGAAGACAAGGTGACAAATCATCGCTTAAATCTTGACGCCGTCGAGTATTTTGTGATGACACGAAGACAAATTTCCTATTTTCAAGTGACGGTGTCAGCTTAAAAGAGTAGGTCGTCGCAACTCGGATGGCCTAGATTTGATCCAGACGGCATCGGTGAAGAGGACGGCCACAAGCACAAGGTGGCGCCGCAAGACTAACGTGGCCAAGACGAAACCCTAATGACGGCAACCCGGCGTCACAAAACATAAGGTGACGCCGTCGCACATGTAATCTTATATATAGAATCCAATTTTTCAAGATTAGAGGGTAGTTTTTGGAGCAAAAACCTAAACCGAACCAAGGTCAGTCTTGTCAAGATTTTAGGGTTCCAAACCCTATCTTACATCAAGATAAGTGTTTTACTTCATTAATTCAATTATGTCTTTGATTATTTGTGTGTATGCTTGCATGTTCTTCATGTCCGCTAATTTAATTGTGTGTTTGCTTAGGGAATATGAAACTTAATTATTAAATATTGATTGGTTGTTTCTTATCTTAATTGTTAATGATCTAGTAATGTGATAGGTCATTCGTTGTGTAATTAATGCTTGATTAATCTTTGTGAACCTTAGGCTATAGCACTTAGAGCGGTTGTAGGCTAAACCATCCAAAGAGGCCTTAGAGTTAGAGTTTATAATCCCTAGTGGGTTTTGTAGACGAGACCCTTTGGTAAGTTCAAAGAGTTAGGGATAAACGTATACCCTACAACTTTAGACACACAACGCGATTAAGAATAAGGACGTGACAATTCAACCACCAATAGGAGATAATTAAGGAGTAATAAAACCTAAGTAAACACATCTTTAAACTATCATACGAACACACAATAATTAGACATAGACTACCCATTAGTTTAGATAATTAGATAAGTAGAAGTAATCGGTAGAAATACCAAAACCCCCAAACTCAAACCCCGAGATTCGTACCTTTCCATTTCCTAAAAAACATAAAAAAGATAAAAAATAATCTTCCTCAACCCCAACCTTAGCGTAGTAACTTCTCACTAGCATTCCTATTCCCTAAGAGAACGATATCAATACCCGTGGCTTACCCTAATACTACACTACAACGATTAGGTTCACTGCCTAGGGTGTTATAAAACTTGCTCGAAGAAAAGGAAGTTCCTTTGACCCCGAACGACGCGTGTAGCGTTATCAGTAATCTTGCTCAATCACTTATAACGAGAAACAGACTAGTTGAATAAAGAATGACTTAATTCCATATCTTTATTTAACATGGTATTAGAAACAAAAGGATAATAATAATGAGAAATCATTAAAAGGTTTTCTAGGAGCCTTGCTCGAGTTGTACTAGAGGCATCGAAGTGTTGCTAGACGCTAACCGATGTGATCACTCTATTAAGATATGTCCAAGTGGGAGCTGTTGGTTTAATGGACAATAAATTAATAGACGTGTATTAGGATCGAACTCGAGACTATGGGATTGCACACTTTGCGTATGAGAATTAAAGTTAATAATTAAATATAAATATTATATTTATTTATTAATTAAACGAAATAACATAATGGACGTTAAGTAATTAGTTGTAATGGACTAACGGTCGTTAAATGTAATTGGAAAAGGACTAAGTTGTAAATATTGGGAAGGTTCCGGAATCCCCTTGTGGGATTACTAACCGATCGGCCAAGGGACCAACCCCAACCCAACTACAACTCAAACTTGTTCACCAAGTTAGTTTGGGTATAAATACAAAACCAAGGGTGTTTGTAATTTATCTCTTGTATTCATTAAGCTAAACCTAAAAGTGTTTTGTGTGTGTTTGCTCTCAAACCGGTCGACACCCTTACATAGGGATCGATCCTCAACCTTTTTCCATAACAAGTTATTTAGTTTGATAAAACTAGCATTACTTTAATTCGGTTTAGTACGTGTGTACAAGAACGTGGTACTAACACATTATTGTTAGTATTCTTGGATTGAATTACAAAACGGTAAGGGGTAATTCACATAATCCTATAAACCCTAATTAGGGTTCATCCAATTGTTAGTTTTGTGGATTTGATTCTTGTTTGGCTAGAATCAAGTAAGGTACGCATATTCTTCTTGTGTTAATTAATTATTCGTTAATCTTTCCTATACGCTTCCACATGTGTACTTGATGTTTATTGTTTATATTTATGATTAGTCATGTTATATAATTCCAACACATGTTAAAAATGCGATCTCATAGTATCTCAAATGTTACAGTTAAGTTGGTTTTGTTGGGTTCATTTGCTGAAGCTTTATATTCTAGTTTGTACATTAAGTTGGTTCCGTTGAATTGTATATGTGTTATCGAAAGATGATTGCACCAAATGCCTGTTTTATTAAGCTCGTCATCTGTTTTGAGAATAACTAGTGGTTAACCTGTCTGCAAAGTCAAAGGGATTAGCAAATTTCAAGTAGCTGTGTAAAACTGTAAATTTTACTATTTCATATTATCAATTTGTTTGGGGATGGCTTTCATAAAAAACTTGTTTGTACAGTGCACTTTTTGTATGAGAACTTGTGAAATGATAACAATGAGAACAGTTGGTAGCCCTTTTTGCTTGTTTTCTTTTGCATTTGTATCCAGAATTTATCAAGTTTTGTTTCTTTGTATAGCCTATATGTAGATGTGAACATTAGGGACAACAAAAGCATATAAGTGGACAACATAATATATTGGTGCATAACTCAGACATGTTTAGCATGTTTCTGCAATTGCATATGCTAATGGATTACGAACAAACTATGATTCCTGGACAGATGTACCAGTCCTGGCTTCAGGACACTTCTGATATTGTCTCACAAAGAGGAAAAAAGAGAAAGGTATGTATCTGAATAATATTATGCATACTTCTTTCCTTCGAATCATCAAATATAGAAGACTAGCAGATTAGTTATGTCAAACATTAGAAGTGGCGATATTGACCCATTTACTATTAAATGGGTTGGCTTGGGCTGTGATTTATCTTAAATGGGTCAAATAAAAGGGTTTAGCTAAATGAGAATGGGTCAAATGGGTCGAATGAAAGTCGTATAAACCTGTTTTGTAAGAATGCAACCACCTTAAGTATCCTTTTCCTATGATCATACAGTGTTTGCAGGTCAACCCATACTAAAATGACGCATACACTCTAACCAGATAATGCTCTACCTTGGACAGAAGTTGGCATGGCCTACAAGAATTGATAGCACCGCGATTTTATTGTGTTTTTTGATCATGTTCACATAGCTTTTGTTGTTATAATTGAATCTATTTTAGATTTTATAAGTTCAATGTTTAAATGATGATGTGCTTTGTGATTATAACTTGTAACAATACATGATGCAGGTGACAACGATTCTTTCGCTTGCAGCTGCTAGCTCATCGGCTAGAGTGATGGTTGTGTTTATTAAGGACACTGAAATCTGCAGAGTACAGCCCACATTGTCATGTAAATAATTCTTGATTCGTTTAAAGTTTAAAGCCACAAGGACGACATGTGTAATTGTTTAGAGCCACAGGGACCTTTTATGTAAAAGACTCAAGGGACGAATGGTGTAATTGTTTAGAGCCACAGGGACTATTTATGTAAATTTATGTAATTAACTTTTGATTAGAGGCTACAATAGGAAGATTAAGAAAATATGAGGCTACAATAGGAAGATTAAGAAAGTATTTGACTACTTTAGGGGAAAAAAAAGTTTGATGCCCACAAAAGGAAAAAGTGGCAAGTTCGATGCCTTTTTAGACATTTTGCCCATTTTTTATGCAACACCTTCTTAACAATCCTGGGTCCGTTCCTGTTAGCAGAGCATTTTTTATGTGATTCCATAAGTTAGTTGTTTTTATTTACCCCATAACCATTATATACATAAACGAAACTTGATAAGTTTAATTTGAGGAGCCAAACTGTAATGTATTTATTTTAGAAGGTCCATTTACATTTTTATTACACATTTCTTCTAATAATGGCTACTACTACAAAGTGTAAGGGTTAAAAATGTACTTGTGGCAAAACAAATTGAAGGGGCCACGACTAGAGATGTCAATCAAGTCGTGTTTGGGCTAACCTATTCGGGTTCGTGGGTTGACGGGTTAGTATAACAACCTCTACTCAAACACGACCCATTTATTAATCGTGTCAAGAAACTAAACATTAACTCAGACCTACATAACACGTGTAATTCGCTTGTGACCCGTTTAACTTGTTTAAGTAAATAAGAAAAGCAGCAAATAAGGTTGGTGATTTGTCAATTTAAGTAGTTTAGATAAAAAATGATATAAGGATCTAAAATATGATAAAAATAACATAGAGATAACTATACGACAATTTCAACGATATATGAGTTATAAACGTCAATTTCAATGACATTTGAGTTATAATCGTAATCATTTATAATAAGTACATAACAAAAGACATTAAATCCACATTCAACCTAAAACTCAAGTTATATGTTTTACTTTTTGAGGCTTATATATTTAAACAGATTTTCACCTGTTTAATACTTACCCAACCCAAACACGGCCCGTTTATTAAACAGGTTAGACGGTTTGATCTGTTTTTAACCGAAACTTGTTTATCTTCAACCCAAGCCTGTTTAACTTCATGTCGGATTCGTGTCATTTATCGTGTCGTGTTGAGAATTGCCACCTCTAGCCACGACCCCTCCCGGTCCTCACTAAGTTTCGTCCCGACTATATATATAATGATGAACTTTACAATACTTACAAGCTGCACTTATTTTGCCATCCTTGTATGTGATCACCTATCATAGTGAGGCCATATCTCTGACCTATCTTAATACTCTGTACGTTTTATTGTGTTCATATTTCTAGTCGTAGAACCTAAAGCTTCACCTTCTTTGATGCTTTGTTCCTCCGTTGGATTAGACATTTCGTTAACAAGCTGTAAGTCAAAAGAATATTAACCACAAGTATAAACTGACACTCGAAGAAGTTTCGTTCCATAGTAGTAACAATCAAGTACTAACAACCAAATATAAGGATGTTTTTGTTTAAAATTTGAGATATGAGGGAAAAATGAACCAAATAAAAACAACCTATCGTTGCTTTGATTTTGCATCTAAAATGAAGAGATTGTTAGACTATTAGTATTAGGATTAGTATTTGGCCCATTGTATATTAGGCCCGTTATGTATCCTATATAATCTTGATGTACCACACATTATTATTCATTCAATATACACAAACTTATTCGATCAGTTTGTTATTATTAAGTTTGTTATCAAAGGACGATTTACTAAACCTTAAACGCTCACTACAATGACTACGGATACAACTCCCCCCCCCCACCTGTCCTCACGTTATCGGATAAACTTATGGCGATGAATCACTTGACCACTTTTGTTCCGATTAAGCTTGATGTTGATGAGATGAATTACTCATTATGGGTATATTATTTTTCTCACCTTTGTCATGGATATGGCATCTTGGATTATCTCGTTGAGCCACCCGCGTCCTCATCTACTACACCTCCTCCACCCCCGACTAAGGATGCGGAATGGCTCAAGGTTGACTTCATCATTAGCTCTTGGATCTTCTCTACACTTGCCTCGAATCTTCAAAAACGGTTGGTTGCTCTTAATCCCAAATCTGCCAAAGAGGCGTGGGTGTGTCTTGAGGGGATTTTTCAAGACAATAAACGCCCTCGAGCTATGGCTTTGAAGGCGGAGTTACGTAATCTAAAGCTTGGGGACTTAACAATTAATGCAGACTTTTAGAAAATTGAGTCAATTGCATTGGTTTGCATGGTCTTGGTTCTCCTCTTAGTAATGATGATATTGTTATGTTTGCACTTGAAGGCTTACCTAACACGTATGATGTGATTTCAACCGTTATTGCTAGTCGGGAACCCTTTCCCGGTCTCAAGACGGTTCGTTCTTTGTTGACCACGCAAGAGATGCGCATGAAGTCTAAAGTTCAAGACTCACTTGTGGATGCTACATCTGCTTCTCCTATGGTCTTGTTGGCAAATAATACTCCTCGTCGTCCGTCTAATCCGTTGGAAAAAGTAATCAAACCTTGTTTTTTGTTTGCTAAAGGTCATTGTTGTTTTGGTGAGGCGTGTCGGTATCTTCACAATGGCGTTCATGGTAAGTCTACACTACTTCCTTGTAGTTCCGGTTCTGTGGATATGGATACCCTGCAAAAATTATTGGCTAAATTAGGTTTTACTACTTCACAAAATACCACTTCACATCGTTCTGTTGCATACCATGCGGCAGCCTACCCAACACCAAATTTCAACCTCCTAGCTATCCCACGCACCATTCCACCCAAATTCATTTGTATCCAAGCCCACACAATCGGCCTGTGTATCCAACGCAATGATAGAGTTCACCATTTCACCATGGGGGTTCAATACCTATGGCTTGTCACCAGCAGGAGGTTCGTACGTTCCAGGTTCACCGCAACAACAGGTTCAATATGCTGCTAGTACATAATAGGGGTTTTCTTTTGCACAGGGGGTTCATCAGCATGTCACCAAAGGCGGTTCATTAATGCCAGGAGGTTCACCAGCAGGTCCACCAACAACCGGTTCACCACAGCAGCCTGGGGTTCAGCAAGGGACTTCGACAGGTCCAGCTTTTGGTTCAGTTTTTAACCCGGGTCAAGCAACTCTCTTGCCATATGATTTTGCTACTAACACTCTTCAGAACCCGTATTCTGGAAATTGGAATATGGATACAGGTGCGAGCTCTCATCTTAATGATTATGTACATTGTCTTAGTGATATTCTTAATGAGTGCATTTATCCGTCTGTCACGGTTGGTGATGGGCGTTTCATTCCCGTTACCAAATCCGGTCATAGTATCTTGTCTACACCTTTTCGTCCTCTTCGTTTAAATAATGTTTTAATTACCCCTCATATCGTCAAAAATCTTATTTCTGTGCGTCAATTTGTTCGTGATAATTATTGCACTGTTGAATTTGATCCTCTTTCTTTTTTGTAAAGGACTTCATAACTCGACGGGTACTCCTCCGTTGTGATAGCACGGGTGATCTTTACCATGTTACGAAGCCTTCTCCAATTCCTCAAGCATATTTTACCAATCAGTATACGTGGCATCAACAACTTGGACATCCAGGAAGTGAAGTGTTGTGGCGCCTTGTGTCTAGTGATTCTATTTCTTGTAATAAAGAAAAGCTTCCCGTTCTTTGCCATGCTTGTCAGCTTGGTAAACACGTGAAGCTTCCGTTTGTTAGTTCGTCTAGTACTGTTACTTTTGTTTTGACATTGTTCACTCGGATTTGTGGACTTCCCCAATTTCAAGTCTTTCTGGTTTTAAGTATTATGTTTTGTTTCTTGATCATTATTCTCAGTATGTTTGGGTTTATCCATTAATGAATAAATCTGATGTTTTTTCTAAATTTCAGTTGTTTCGTAGTTATGTTCGTACTCAGTTTAAGTGTGAAATTAAGTCGTTTCAGTGTGATCATGGTGGTGAGTTTGATAAGACTGCCTTTCATAAATTATTTTCAACCCATAGCATCCAATTTAGATTTTCTTGCCCACGCACCTCTCAACAAAATGGAAAATCTGAATGCATGATTCGTACCATCAATAACCTTATTCATACTTTATTGTTTCAAGCACATTTGCCACCCAACTATTGGACTGAAGCTCTTAATATGGAAGTTTATTTATTGAATATCCTACCTTCCCGTGCCATTAACAATGACATACCCTTTACCCGCCTTTTTGGTGCTACACCTGATTATAGTGTCCTTCGTGTTTTTGGATACCTTTGTTACCCACATATTGATACCAACCATAAATTAGGACCTCGCGCTACACCTGCCATATTTTTGGGACATGCTGCCAATCATTTTTGCTATCGTTGTCTTGATCTAAATACCAACAAAATTATTATCTCTCGTCATGTTACCTTTGATGAAACGGTTTTTCCGTTTCAAACCCATCCGTCCAAACCCACCCCCTCCTATGATTTTTTGGAAGACTCTTCCAATCTCATTTCAACCATTATCAACACCACCCCAATTGGTCCTACTTTAAACCCGATCCCTATACCACCAGTTGATTTATCTACGCCTCACGAACCAGTCAACATGCCTACCTCCCCTGCCCCACCTACACCAACGCCACCTGTCTCTAACGCACTTGTCCCTGACCCACCAACGCCACCACCTGTTGTATCTATTCATCCCATGGTCACACGTTCTCGTGTCGGGACTACTCGTCCTAATACTAAGTATGTTGGTCATGTGTCCACTATTTCTCCGTCACCTAGGTCGTATAAGGATGCTCTTGATGATCCAAATTAGCGAAATGCTATGTTTGATGAATATAATGCGCTTATTAAGAATAAAACTTGTACTTGTGTCCCTCGTCCTGCGGTTGTCAATGTTGTTAGGTGTATGTGGTTATTTCGCCATAAGTATTTGGCTGTTGCAAATGGTAGCACACAGGTGGAGGGAGTAGATGTTGATGAGACTTTTAGTCCGGTTGTTAAGCCGGGCACCATTCGGACTGTTCTTAGTTTAGCTATTTCTCGACATTGGCATGTTCATCAGCTTGATGTCAAGAATGCATTTTGCATGGTGATTTGGTGAAAATGTTTATATGCATCGCCCACTGGTTTTCGGGATCCCGAGCATCCGGATTATGTTTGTTTATTATAGCGTTATCTTTATGGTCTTAAGCAGCGCCTCGGCATGGTTTTAGCGCTTTGTCGCTTATATTCTTATTGTTGGGTTTACTTCAGTCGGTGTGATTCTTCTTTATTTATTTACCGGCTGTGGTGATGCTACCGCTTTCCCTGCTAATATATGGGTGATATTGTGCTTCTCGCTTCCTCTCGATAGTTTATTATGGTGGATTATTGCTTTTTGCATAAGGAGTTCTCTATGATGATTTGGGTGCTCTTAATTATTTTTGGGTGTATCGATTCGCGTGACTCTTCCGGGATGTTTTGTCACAAACAAGTATGTTATGTAGATTTTGGAGCGTGCACTTATGGTTGGTTGTAACCTTCTCGGACTCGCTGACGCCGAGTCTAAGTTGGGTCTTGATGGTGATCCGGTTTCGATCCTCGTTATATCGAAGTCTTGCAGTGCTCTCTCCAAGATCTCACTTTCACTAGACTCGATATTACTTATCTTTGTGCAGCAGTTTGTTTAGATATGCATGATCCTCGTGAGCCTCATTTGATCGCTCTCTGCGGATCTTACGGTATGTTCAAATAACTTTGGCTTATGGTTTATAGTTATTTTCTTCTACCATCGAGTCCTTGGTTGCTTATTCGGATGTCGATTGGTGGGTTGCCCTACCACTTGTCGGTCTACATCGAGTTATTGTGTTTTTCTTGGCAACAACTTACTTTCATGGTCCTCTAAACGTCACCGACGATTTCTCGCTCCAAAGTTGAGGTCGAGTATCGGGTGTTGCCAATGTTGTTTCGAGACATGTTGGCTTGAATTTACTACGTGAGCTTCATATACCATTGTCATCTCGCTACTATGGTTTATTGTGATAATGTGAGTGCAATGTACTTGTCTTCTAACCCCTGCTCAAAGATTAGCGCACCAAGCATATTGAGATTGATATTCATTTTGTTCGTGATTTGGTTGCTCTTGGTCAAGTTCGAGTCTCGCATGTTCCTTCTCGGTTTCAAGATGTCGATATTTTTACCAAGGGGTTACCATCTGCCTTGTTTACTGAGTTTTGTGACAGCTTGAGTGTTCGGTCTCCTCCCGCTCAAACTGCGGGGGAGTGTTAGACAATTAGTATTAGGATTAGTATTTGGTCCATTGTATATTAGGCCCGTTATGTATCCTATATAATCTTGATATATCATACACTATTATTCATTCAATATACACAAACTTACAGAGATTAACACCATTAGCGAACATAAATATTCATCATGGATCATAATAATTGTTTAACAACTAACCTACTCTTGTTTTTATTAAAAATAATCATTTTATGGATCATAATAATTGTTTAACAACTAACCTACTCTTGTTAACCGAGTAAGATGATAAGACCAAATCATGCATTGTAATAAGGCCTAGCTGTCAATTAAATGTAGATTGGTATTATAGCTTGATTTATGGGATTTACCTAAAATATCCTATGTAATCCATCTATTTGTAGCCATTTGTTTGGTAGTAATAATCAAGCAATGATCATATCATCATTATCACAAAAACATTCTCTAACATTATCGATCATGGTTTCAGAGCCTACCTAACCGATCCAATTTTTTTCCAGTCATTACAAATCTTAAATCTTTGTTAATGTGTTGGTGATTCGTGCTAGGTCACAATCCGCACACTCGTTATTGTTACTTGTGCGTCAAAAGGTCACAAGGCTTGTTTCTTTAAAAGCTATTTTACTGTTTCTTTTCTGTATCTTGTACAATATCCATATTCAAACCCTACATCAGGTATAAGTTTCACATATAAACCCTAAATCACATCTCGTTCTTCTTCACAAAAGCATGACTGTCACAGACGCCTCCCTCACAGTACCACTCTCGGAAAAACTCTCCTTGGTTACACATCACCACCTTATCACACGGGTTCCGGTTAAACTCGATCTTGATAATTGGAATTATGCATCATGGGCATACTTCTTTGAACAACTTTGTAGCGGCTATGAGGTCTCCAAATATATACATGGCCATTCTCCCGATGCCTCCGAAGCACTCTTACCCTCTCACTCCGAAGAAATCAAGATAGACAACATTGTACTATCTTGATATTTACCACCCTTTCGGAAACACTACAAGGAAGATTGGTCGGAACACCCACGATCCGCTAAACAAGCATGGGATCTCATCACCGAGATTGTGCAAGACAACAAACGCCTCGCACCATTGCATTGAAGGCGGAACTCCGGTCACTCAAACTTGGTGATATGAGCATCGACACTTACTTTAAGAAAATTGAGTCGATTGCTACGATCCTAACAAGTCTTGGCTCTCCCATTAGTAGCGAAGACGTGGTTACTTTTGCACTCGAAGGCTTACCGAGAAGTATGATAATGTGTGGAATCATGCATCATCGGACACCTTCCCGATCTTAAACGGCCCGATCCATGCTTACTACGGAAGAGATGCGCCTCAAGTCCAAGTCTCACTCCCTACCCGTGGATTCCTCGTCCTCCTCTCCCTTGGTGCTTATGACCGAAAAAGGTATCTCTCGTAACCTTTCTAATACTCAAGAAAAATCATGGAGGCCTTGTTACCATTTTGCTAAGGGTGCATGCAAATATGGTGCTGGTTGTAAATACGTTCATGATGCTAGTGTCAAAACTCATAATCGTGTTGACAATATATCTAATACGGAAGAGATAGTCATAAAGCTACTAGGTCGATTGGGTTTAACTGGCCATGTAGAAAACCCCACAAGTCATAGAAAACACGTGCAACCACAAAATGCTATCATCACTCCTGGTAACATACCACAATCCAATAACAGTCCAGCCGCTTATTACACATACACTACTCCTAGCCCAGTCCACTATAACTTGCAGCCCAATACAATCCCACACCACGCCCTTACTGGACCACCACCTGGGTTTGGCTATTTGCCAACACAATTAACGCCCACAACCCAACATATAAACCCACCACAAACCCACGTTGTTGCCCACATCAATTCATACCTCCACCGCCATCGCTTCATCAACTGCACAATTCACTGTGCCCAGCAACACAACCCGACCAACACCTAATCCACTGGGACTTTGGGACAAACGGTTAATCCGGACAGAAACAATTTTGCCTCAAGCTTTCACCGTCGGACGCTTCATGATCCTACAACCGGTGCATGGAATATGGACACAAAAGCGAGCTCACATTTAAATGCTTCAATTAATAGTCTTAGTAACGTTTTTAACACGTGCATGTACCGTCTGTCTCGGTTGGTGATGGGCATTCTATACCGCCACCAATACGGGTCATAGTATTTTGCCAACTCCTTTCGACCTCTTCACTTAAATAACGCCCTTATCACGCCCCACATTGTCAAAATTTAATATCCGTCCGTCAATTTGTTCGTGAAAATAATTGTACCGTTGAATTTGATCCTTTCGCTTTTCTCAAGGATTTCATGACGCGACGAGTGCTTCTCCGATGTGATAGCACGGCGACTCTATCCAAATACAACTCCTTCTCCACCTCAAGCTCTCCTTGTCACCAACATACGTGGCATCGCGCCTTGGACATCCAGAAGCGAAGTGTTACGTCGTCTTGTTTCAAATAATTATATTTCATGTAATAAAGAGAAGCCTCCCGTGCTTTGCCATGCTTGCCAGCTTGGCAAACACGTTAGACTTCCATTTGCTAGTTCAAATACTGTCATTAATGCTTGCTTTGACATTATTCACTCGGATGTGTGGACTTCACCCATTTCGAGCCTTTCTGGTTTCAAATATTATGTTCTGTTCTTAGACCATTATTCGCATTTTGTTTGGGTCTATCCTTTAATTCAAAAGTCCGATGTTTTGTCTAAGTTTGTATTATTTCAGAACTATGTTCACACTCGCTTTAAGTGTGAAATCGTCTTTCAGGTGACCATGGTGGTGAATTTGACAACCGAGCCTCACATAAGCTTTTTATTGACAATGGCATTCAATTTCATTTTTCATGCCCAAAACATCACAACAAAATGGCAAGTCCGAACGGATGATTCGCACCATCAATAATCTCATTCGACTTTGCTTTTCAAGCCAACCTTCCACATTTTGGGTTGAAGCCCTAAATATGGTCATGACTTAATCAATATCTTACCATCAACCGCCATCGCCAACAAAGTCCCCTATACCTTCTTGCTTGGTCAAACCCAGATTATAGCCTCTACGCACATTTGGTTGTTTATGTTACCCCACTTATACCCTAACCACAAACTCGAACCTCGCGCCACACCCTCCATTTATCTCGGGCCAAGCTTCCAACCATCGCGGGTATCGTTGCCTCGAATTAGGAACCAATAACATCATCATTTCGCCATGTAACATTTGATGAAACCATTTTTCCATACGGAATCTCTAAACCAACATCAGCACCCACCTACAATTTCTTGGATGACTCACCCGATATAAATCCCCCATTCACCCCAACCGCCCCCGTTATGCAACCCACCGTGCTTCAACCCACAAACGAACCCACAACACCAATTCCTACCAATAACACCACATCACCGCCTCACCACCCACCGCCCACAACATACATCACCACCCGCAACCAACAACATATTATTCGACCTCCTCACAACCCAAACCCCGCCTCGATCCATCCCATGGTCACACGATATCGTGTCGGGACTAATCGCCCCACCGAAAGGCCTCAATATGCATGTGTCTTCCGCTTCACCATTACCAAAACCCATCGTGATGCGCCTACTTATCCAAATTGAAAATGCTATGCGTGATGAATACACCGCACTTATTAAAACGGAACTTGACTCTAGTGCCCAAACCCGCACACAAACATTATTCGCCTATGTGGCTATTTCGTCACAAGTATTTGGCGGATGGTACTCTTAGTCGTTACAAAGCTCGCCTTGTTGCGAATGGCGGTACTCAGATTGAGGGTATAGATGTTGATGAGACCTTTAGCCCAGTTGTTAAACCAGGCACTATTCGGACGGTTCTTAGTTTGGCTATTTCTCGACATTGGCCGGTTCATCAGCTCGATGTCAAGAATGCCTTCTTACATGGTGATTTGGCTGAGACAGTTTACATGTATCAGCCGCCTGGGTTTCGGGACCCTGCACATCCTGATCATGTTTGTTTATTGCAGAGGTCTCTTTATGGTCTTAAGCAGGCACCTCGGGCTTGGTTTCAGCGGTTTGCCGCTTACATTACTCGAGTTGGGTTTAGTCATAGTCGATGTGACTCATCCTTATTTATCTATAGACAGGGGACGGACACTGCTTATTTATTACTATATGTTGATGATATTGTCCTAACAGCTTCTTCTGAGAGTTTGTTACAGCGGGTTATTTCTTCTTTACATAAGGAGTTTTCTATGACGGATTTGGGATCTCTAAATTATTTTCGGGCATATCCATTACACGTGACTCTGTGGATGTTCTTATCTCAAATAAGTATGTTATCGAGATTCTAGAGCGAGCACACATGGTTGGTTGTAACCCCAATGGACTCGCTGATACGAGTCTAAACTAGGTGATGATGGTGATTCAGTGTCTGATTCGACCTTATATCGGAGTCTTGCGGGTTCTCTTCAGTATCTCACTTTTACTCGACCTGACATTTCCTATGCAGTTCAGCAGGTTTGTCTTCATATGCATGATCCACGGGAGCCTCATTTCTCGGCTCTTAAACGGATTTTGCGATATGTTCGGGGTACTTTAGATTACGGATTACAGTTGTTCACATCCTCTACTACTTCCTTGGTTGCTTATTCAGATGCGGATTGGGCTGGTTGCCCTATTACTCGGAGATCCACTTCTGGCTATTGTGTGTTTCTTGGCAACAATTTGCTCTCATGGTCCTCTAAGCGTCAACCGACGCTTTCTCGTTCTAGTGCTGAGGCCGAGTATCGGGGTGTTGCTAATGCCATTCTTTGAGACATGTTGGTTACGGAATCTTCGCGTGAGTTGCATACTCCTTTGTCATCTCGCTACACTTGTTTACCGTGATAATGTCGGTCTTGCTTATCTATCGCCTAATCCGGTTCAACATCAACGGACGAAGCATATTGAGATTGACATTCACTTTGTTAGGATCCGTAGTCACGGGTCGTGTTCGGGTTCTTCATGTTCCTTCTCATTATCAAGATGGACATCTTCACGAAAGGATTGCCTCTCTTTTTGAGGAATTTCGCCCATCTGTTGTCCGGTGTCCTCCCGCTCCGATCATGGAGTGTTAACCGAGTAAGATGATAAGACCAAATCATGCATTGTAATAAGGCCTAGTCACAATTAAATGTAGATTGGTAGTATAGCTTGATTTATGGGATTTACCTAAAATATCCTACGAATCCATCTATTTGTAGCCATTTGTTTGGTAGTAATAATCAAGCAATGATCATATCATCATTATCACAAAAACATTCTCTAACATTATCGATCAGTTTTTATTAAAAATAATCATTTTAAAGCAGTACATGGGACCACAATTTACAATATGTGAATCACATATTGTCATTGTTTTTTTTTTATTGAGATTGTTAGTCACAGGATATGTTGCTCTATGAAATGTGTTAGTAAGTATATCATATAGTTTGTAATTACAATTATGAAGATGTAATATATAGTGTTTCGTGTTGCTTATAACAACATGTTTATTTTTAAGTGTTTATATGACTTAGAAGATAAGGAGATAGACTCTTAGATAAGCAATCCCAAACACTATTTTAAGATAGGATATTTGAAATGACATTGAAGTTGAGGTAATTTCAAAGATCTGAGAACCATGTTTTTGCGACTGATAGTTTTAAGGCACATGGTTATGATCATTATCTAATGCTCTAAGGTTATTATGTTACTTTATTTTTCCTCACATAGATGGTTTTTGCGGTACTATAAGTTGTTAGTAACATACATTATTTTTTTAATAAAGACGTGCTAACGTTATACTTTTATAGGTGTAATTGGGGAAGTAGTTGGTATCTTGAACCAAAATATCCAGAATCAAGCATCGTACAACATGAGTCAGTGACTATATTACTAAAAGATCTAGAGTGAGTTATTCAAAACCATCAATTTATGTATCGCATACATTCATGATATTTGTGAAATTTATTACTAAATATTATTATGAATTGGTATATGCAGGGGTTCTCGGATTCAATGTACATTATCCAATGACAATATGCATTAGTTGATGACTTTGATTAAAAATAATACGCATTGTCTTAAAATATTGATTATTTAGTTTGGAACCATTTGCACTTGGTGGTAATTAATTATTTATATCATAACGTAATTTTTATAATCATATTTTTTACACTTATAAAGTTCTAACTCGTCTTTAACTTTTTAGGTATTGTAAAAGTGAGAAACTCAAAATATGCAACAAGATTGTTTTTTAAATGGAGATGTTCCTGAAAATCATGCTTATATAAGGAGGTAATGATCTTTGTAAAATGCTATGTATTATAGTTAATTTTTTATTATTCGTGCACTTTAAACTTATAAAAATAATAAGCTCTAATAAGCATATAATAATTCAATGATATTTTTCTAATCCTTTTTAATAACTTATGTTACGAAATAAAATAACACAATCCGATATTTACTTGCAAAGTTATATACTCATTTATCTAATTGATATACAGTACTACATCATCAACAACAAGCATGAGTCTACTTGTAAAACAAGTTGTTTAGTTATCTCTCGAGAGATTCTTTGCTAACTCATGATACACACGCCAACTCGACCAAATCACTGATATATTTTAGGTAATATGTAACTAAAATTAAATAAATATAAATTTATACATATCCTATCTTTGATTTTTGTAAAGTATATATCGTTAATTCATTTTCGTTACAAATCATAGGTTGAATCATGCATACTTTGGCTACTGTGATTGATATACATAACCAATGGTGGGTGTATATAGCATGTGTGAATTACAACAAAAATGTCTCATCAATTATCAAGGAATGAGCTTATCATGACAGGGGCATGTACTCATGATGCTAATATTCGGATGATCATGTTCTCATCAACATGTTCAATGAAATAGTTTCATCATACTCGGTGAGTCTTTTAATTTAAAACACATTCAATTTATGTGTTTCGTAATTCTAACAACTCAACCTCACAAGTTCTTTCATTAATATGTGTTTAGGGAAAGGAGATGGAACATGAAATCAAGTAGTTGTTGGAATGTCGTTTAAGCATTGTCCTTTAATGTTTTCGTATCATTCTTTCTTTTTGGCTAGACTTATTTACCATTTTCAATGTTTTCTTTATGTAATCGAATTAGATTTTGATGTTTTTATTTGGGCTACTTTAATCGAAATGTAGGTTTGTTGCTTTTTATTTGGGGTACTCGAACTTATATTACATGTGATTTCTTAAATACACAACCAAAAAATCACATTATTCTTTTATAACTCCTTTAATATACATGTTGCAAAGTGTGTGAATTCTGCTATAGTTATTGAACCTTCACACTGAATATATCGTTTTGAAATTTTGATCAGTTATTGAAAAAACCGTCCATCGGACGGGTAGAGACCTAGTTTACAATAAACCAATTAAGCATAACAACTATCTACTTGTTAAAAACAAAGTAAATTCACATTTGACAACATGATTAAACTACTAACAAGAGGGATGATTGATGCAGGCCCAAGTGTGGAGGAGCGGACCTTTTTGTTTATGGAAACTTAAGATCGTTTGAGAAAAAATGGCTTTACTAAAATGGGCATAACTTGGCTACGGAGCTCCGTTTCAAGCCCATGACCAGTCGATTCGAAGCTTGGAACGAGGAGCACGTTGTGGTAAACTAACTACGTCGGTTTACGAAACTTTCCGGCCCAAAACGCCATATTTTAGGAGTTATTTGCACTTTTATGTTTTTTTCTAGTTTTGTTGGGCTTTGTTTGTGGGCTAGTGCCCGGCCCGTTTGTTTTTTAGGCCCATTTCAGTTTGTGAGCCTATTTAATAATGGTATTGTAACCTTGAATAATCAGTTGAATGATATATGAAAGTCTCATTGGCATTTTTGCCGGATTTGCCCTAATTATAAGTATTCTCTTGAATCAACGATAGTTGGAAGAATTGTTCCTGATATTCGTGTGAATCAACAGGTCCAATTTGTTTATCTCTTTTTTAGTACTACATCAAATGTACATTAGTGGATATTGAAAGCAAACTTAAGCTATTAGAAATTAGTAATCGAAGTTTTATAAGGAATGGTGTCCTGGATTCAGAAGTTAAGTGAAAATAAAGATATAAGGTCTTCTATAGTGTATAGTGAATTCGGTTTTGATCCGAAAACCGTTTTCAAAGAATGGTTTGTTTTAAGTCGGTTTGGTTCAATATCGTCCAGTTCGTTAGAATGGTGAACACCCTTAAATTGTAACAGGTTTGGCCACTAAAAAGCAATTAACTTTTTTCAAAAACCCATTTTGATACGTGAACTATAGGATGTATCATAAAGTTTAACAAACATTTTGAATACGCATATCTCTCTGAGTTGTCAGGTCAAAAATAATGACACGTATGACAAGTTACCAAAATGTTCATTTTTGAACACTTTTTATAAAAAGTTTGTGTTCCAACATTTTATGAGATGTTTTATATTTCGCGTATCAAAATGATACTTTGAAGAAAATTGTTACTAAAATTTAAAAATAAGATATCAGTAGCGTGATCATAAATAAATAGACTAGCATGTTTAGTTTACAAAAAGAGAATATCCACATGTGCATTAAGACAAGAAGCTTGAACCATGCATGGCCCTGTCATATGTTTTAGTCACATGTGGAGAATGAATAATTGTCTAATCGCCAATGCTAATGGTTCTGGTTGCCGCCCAACCGACCGACCTCTTGACCGCGTCGCCCCCACTAGCTCAACCGATCAAGACCGTATCTCACCCCAACCTTTTCATTCTTTTGGTTTGCCTGCCAACCGATTAAATGATACAACTCTCAGTATCTTTTTGACCGTTGCATCATTTTAACTAAAAAAAAAGTGCAGCAGCTCTATTTCATCTCACATACAAGACTCGAAAAAAACTATGAAAAAAGCTAGATCTCAGGTTTATTTCAAAAAGCATTTCAAGATTGGTTGTGGAGAAGAAACGTGGATGATGAATATGTGGATGATGGATATTACCCTATCATAATCCAAACCACCGCAACTTTTATCAACAGGAAGAAAATGGTGAAATATGGATGAGTTTTAAAAGGTGAAATATGGATATGTGGTGAGTTTTATGTGAAACGAGTAGTAGACGCCCGCCTCGTTGCGGCGTGGCTTTTAACAAAATTGTCCCCAAAAGTATGAGCGATAACAAATTGCCACTTTTGGCGATGACACTATCTTTAGCTAAAAGTGGTTGCTGTTGTAGTGAGAAAAGAGACACCAGGCAGGAGCTGGTGCTCCCGACGGCAGTTGCGCAAGTCGATGATCTCTCGTTTCTATGTTTACTCTTTTTTTTTCCGATGTTGACAGTTTTAAGTATGGTACATTTAGATGGCTTGTTTTAGTTCATATTTCCTAGTTTGCATAGGCAATTCATTCATATTGTATCCATATGTAAAAACAATAAACATTTCCTTGCGAAATAAATAAATGAATAAACATTATGCTTTTGATCTTCTTTAATTTGGTTGGTCTGTTAAGGATTCGTGTTGAGGCAACGATGGTGGTCGTCTGCAGGTCGGCTCAGTGGTTGCGGCGTTGGCTACGCATCATTGCACATGAGCCGGTAGCAATATGTTTAGATGCTATTGCTTATTTACAGTACGATAAACAAACATAACAGTTTTAACCAAACATGCCATACTTCTGCCTGAGATGCTCATGACTTTTAGAGGTTATGTTTAATGTTTCTTACCTTCAGCTGTATTCAGTATGCAATTCCATTTATCTCTGTCCACACACTAAGAAAATACTTGAATCACTGAGAATAAGCCATGGAAATTGGGTGATCGGGTTTACGGGTATGAAGTTCGAAGGTAAAACAATCGGTTTTAATCAGAGATACTGATTCGAGAGGTAGGAAGAAGACATGAGGATAGACGCTTAAAATCTTTTTCCGTTTTCTGGTTATTATCGCAGTTAGTACTCAAATAATTATCACAATGCTAATTTTGTTTCTAGTTATTTACAAGTGAGCTGTTACTTCCCTTTTGTAACAGGTTTATCTTCAAATTATGTTTCGGATACATTCTTTTTGTTAACTAAAAGAAGTGTAAAATACATCAAGCTAAAACTGATGTTTGTAATGGCTGATCGTGTTTATGTGAACATTTTTGAAATTGTTAGTCGGTTAATCTCAATTGCATGTTTCAAATGATACAATCAAATAGTAACATCGAAATTTGGTACATGTTCAATTTAATATGCAGGCGTTATTGCCCACATGTTTACATTAGCACATAAAAAGTTTCTCGCTTGCAATCAGAATCCCATTCCCATATCGTCCATATTTGGCATCCGATTTGCAAGTGGGTTGTTAACAATGGTTGCCTCAGTGGTTGTTAACAATAATTAGACACTGCATATAATAACCACAAGCATTTGTCAGAAAATAACAGATAAATATTTGTCGGGTCAACTCAACCCGTTTTGACCCATTGCACAACCCATCTGACTCATGCATTTGCCACTTATAATATACCTAGCGAATATAATTGTCATTCCCTTGTAATAAACTATAATGGAAAGTAAGCAAGCTAGGATTCCTATAGTAAAAAAACTGGAATTTTAATTTTTACCTGGAAGCATCTACTAAAGAGGTTCTCACAAATTTTAGAGGATCAATGATTCCCATCTTCACCATGTCCATGTATATACCTGTTTGAAACATACATTAAATTCGAACACGTCCGTAACAAATCCTAAATGAAGATCATCTTGTTCCAATAACTTGCCAAGAACCATTGCACTGTCACCGTCAACATTTGAGACGATTGTGTATGTAGGTGCTTACAAAGAAGAAAAATGGATGATTATATCTATAGACAGAAATAGTCTTATTATTTAGGGATAATAAAAAAAAAACAAAGCTTATATTAAGTAGAATTCTTGATATTTGCACACACATATGCATCCAATTACATAAGTTTGAATACTCATATGACACACCCTGCATCAGTTTAGTTCATCTGAACAGATATTGTTTACCTTCTGCTACGTTGTCATAACCTCTTCCTTTACCTCCCGTACTTAGATCTACAGCTTCAAATATATCATCCCTTGTCCATGGATTCAGCACCTGAAGCATATGATTACAATTACATCATTGTTATAACATTAATCAGTATTGGGTCAAAATCATTTGGGCTAGCTTACTACCTCAAGTGTATCACTACGATCTATTTTCAGATTCATAATTCAACCATATATCTCATCAAGTTCTAAGATGTCTAATGAGTATTGCAGCATTTACATCTTTAGAAAAGAAATATCATCATCGCAAATAGATTGATGGTATACACTTTGGTTCTATGACATTTATTCGCTTTCGTACATTGGCAATGAACCATCAATTGTTATTAAAAAAAAGGCTGTCAACTTTTACTTAAGTTTCAGTTTGATCATTGGACTTTCAAAATTATTAAAGAACCATTTAACTACTGAAACCCATTAGCATAAGCATTAAACTAAGCCCCCCTAACTTGATTATTTTACCTCTTAAATTATTAAATAGGCAAGATAACCAAACACCCAAACAGCTACTTATCAGATTAGTAAGTATTATACCATTCGTTTGTGCTTATCTAACAAACCGTAAGCCGTTTTAATAAGCTCTAATTCTGCATTTTAATCCCAAACACCCTCTTAAGTCTCTCTGAAGACATGTAATAAAAGCTGCCATACTTTTACAAAGCTGGTATGTTAATACTAATGCTCAAGTCAAATGGTTCATTCTAGTATGTTAATACTAATAGGCTGATTTCAAACAATTGCGTTAAAATGGGTCATTTTCAGTAACACAATTTTTTAGTAGGTAACGTTAGCTAAAATGATAATAGGCAAAAGGGTTTAAACTTAATAATCTAAAAGTCATAGATGGCGTACTGGTTGTCCCTTATTAACAACTGGGTCACAATCTGGCACTTTACGTTTCCTTGACACATTAGATACCAGCACTGGTTCTTGTGGCTGATCATAGACAACGAAATTGTCAACTGGGCATATAAGCTAAAAATATGCAATCCAAACACCCACTAAACCTTAAACATTGCACACCTCAAAAACACCATTCGATAGCTCCAAGACAGAAACACGTAGGTTCAGCCACCAGGATCAGACATAGCAATTACACCCTCTTTGCTGTTCAATCCATATGACTCTCAACGCATCAAGACCATATCTGGTCATCATCTTTAGATGTTTGCCTTTATGTATCGTTAAAATAAGTCGGTAAATTGATAACAGCTTTACTAATCGTCTTTCGAAGATGAGGTATGCACACGTACCACGAAAAGAGTACATCATGCATTGTATTGGTTTGTGGATCAGCGGGTGCACCTCCATCTGCTCCTGTTATCCAATGCAAGGTATCAACGGCACCATTTAAATGAACCTCAGAACCACATGTTAAATGATCAACACCGTTAAATGTTGCACCTGTAAAATACCACAAAAAGCATTCATGCAAAAGTAGGCGTACAATATTTCTAAGGAGCTGAAATGCATGTTCGGGTGAGGAGATATTTATCGTAATATAGATGGGTGAAATGGTAGTAGTGGGTTGTATTGTGTTCTTTTAAATTGGTTATGCATACAACTTTCCTGATTTTTTTGAAATTTTTTATACATAAGATAATGTGATAGCAATTAAAGTTGTTCCAGGAATGCCGACTTTGAGCATCATTGTTTAATGATGACATAATTTAGCTCAAACTCGATAATTAGCTGTGATAAAACAGGTTATGGAAATAGTTGACCGTTAATTTCATGTTAGTAGACATATTCCGGATTACACATTCACAAAATCTATGTACATTGCAGGAGTGGTATACAAATATATTTCCTCATCAGTTAAATAAATAATAATAACTTAATTTACCTTGACACAGAGAAGTCTTGCTCCTTTATTCACATCTCACATCGGCTCCTTCATTCACACTTAAAACGACAGTAAGCATCAGTATATTAGTATAAGTTTAGTCGCTGCTCATATGTTGTTTGATCGAAAAAGATGTTTAATATTTATAAACCTACAACCTAATTGTATCAGTATCTATCAGTTAAGGCACCTATAGCCAATGAGTACACTCGCCGGTTTGTTTATTGCGAGTACCCGGGCCTTCTTAAAATTTTATGTAAGGTTTACTTTAATAGATTATCTGTAATTCAATTTCATAAATAATCAAATCTAACTTACAAAAGGCTGCACTCGGTATGTGGTTGGCCCAGTGTTGTGTCTTCTGTTTCTGAGAACGATGGTCTTGCTACCTAACCTGTATTCATCACATCGACCCCTGGAATAGTAAAGACTGTCCTCGTCAATAGGTTGCATGCATTTTGTACCCATCTGGTCGAATAAAATTGTAATCTAAAGTGATAACAATGGCTGATTGTATTTTGTATTTGGTATTTATGATAATTATAATTATATACTGATAGAAAGAATTGAACTCAAAAAATCCTCCCCTCTGAAACAAAAGATGTAGTTGGAACAAAGAAGAGGAAATTTGGAGCTTCTAATAATAATAACATTTACATAATCAGACCTGATATTTTGAGCTAATACACAGGTAATACATTTGCATCCGACGATTGACCTTCTTATAAAAAAAAACGGCCAAACTGCTTATTTTTCTAGAGGTGGCACCTATGACACGAACGATCACATCCAGAAAAATAAATAAATAAATCATCGTTAGTCAATGGGCCTAATAGTGAAAAGAAATAAGGAATTTAGGGCTAACCTTATTACTCTTTGCTGTCAAATTAGCTGAACTCGTCACGCCACCACATCACCACGGCCGTCGATTATCAGTTCATAAAAATTGGCGAAGGGTTCCGGAAGTGATAATGGTCCGCTTTCTATATAACCTTATTTTTACAACATAACCTGTATACGAATCACAATTTCAAAATTAATTATATAACATTGATCGCACTACGTTATCTTCCTGTTTTTAGGGGATTCCTCACTAAAAAATGCTGATAAGCATATAAACACTTGTAGAATAAGCAACCACAAACACCTTATAAACGGGTTCTTTCTCATATTAAAGTCATATATTAGCAGCCTGCTAAAATGAAGAACACGAAACTGTTGTACCTCAGGAAGCTTGATATCACAGTATGAAGGAAGATCATACGCGTTTCCTATTATGTCCACCATTTGGATGTAAACATTTATATGTGTAGACATTAGCATCAAATATACATGATGTACACATTAAACTATTATGCCAATCATCTTAAAATACGATAATAACCACATAGATAAGATGAACGAGTACAACATACCAGAGGCCGTAGTGGATGTCGACATGATGTAGACAACACCTTAAGCATAAACTAGTTTCTCTCCCTTGACCCACTTAAGTGTAGAGAGCTTGATGGATAGCTAAATGATTCTACTTGTGTATGTTTTAGGGCAAGGAAATGACTAGTTTATATAGGCTTTTAGGCTAGCATATCCATCAATGCTAACAAGTTTAACGGTCAAGATATAATGAACCATTAAGAATATTCATCATAATATTGAATTTGATTGATTACACCTTTAAAGGATTAGTAACCAACAAATCATTATGAGATGTTAAAAAGGACCATGACATAATCATGTCACATTTCTTACATTCTCCCACTTGACATGATATTTCTTAATGGTATAACATAAGGCTAGCGAATTAAATCTTATTAACCGTTGACATTATAAGTATCTTGACACAACAAACTACATAGTGAGGATTATGGCGGTCATACACAGTATACTCGTATACTCCCTTCGATATATCACAACATTATGAGCTCATCATGCTAGATTCATAAGTTATATAAACACCATATAGTCCACATAGTTGTTATGATAATACATACGAATTTCTTATTCAAACACAGATGCATGCATAATAACATAAAGAATAAGAAATAAATCCAGAAACATTTTATTGAGCTCAAGAGTGTTTAGAACATCATAATTAGTTATCAGTACAACCAAGACCCAACCTAGGAACATGTTGCGTAAATGTCTTTGGTGGTAAACCCTTGGTCAGAGGATCAACAATCATGAGATATGTACTAATATGTTCTAGATACACTATTTGTTTCTGAATTTCCTCTTTCACGATAAAGAACTTTATGTCCATGGGTTTTGGACCTCTAGAGTACTTATCGTTCTTAGAGAAGAGAACTGATGCGGAATTATCACAATAAATTTTCAGCGGCTTGCTTATAGTGTCGACAACCCCAAGCCCTGAAATAAAGTTCCGCAACCATAATGCATGAATTGTAACCTCATAACAAGATACAAACTTTCGGCGGCTTGCTTATACCATCTGAGCACTTGCTCATATTGAATCTCTCAAGAATCTTATCGATATAGGCTTTTTGAGACAATCATGATAGACCTTTAGATCTGTCACGAAATATTAAAATTCCAATCACAAAGGATGCCTCACCCATATCTTCCATTTCAAAATTCTTAATGAGATATACTTTAATCTTATATTCTTATGCAATAAACCAAAGTCATTAGTCGCAAGTAAAATATCATCAACATATAGAACCAAAAATATAAACTTGCTCCCACTGATCTTGCGGTATATACATCGATCAACGATGATTTCTTCAAAACCAAAAGATTTAATGGTATCATTGAACTTAATATTGTTGGAAAATGAGTATTGCAAAATGAGTTTTTGCAAATTTTGGACAATATTTAATATATGTATATGTTATATATATTTATATTTCTTGGTAGCTTTATGCTCTCCTCGATGAGAGCTTCAGAACGAGCTAAAGTATGTCCAAATTGGAGTAGAAATGAATGAGATATCGTGTCTCAAAGTGAGGCACAAAATCGGAAATACTAAACTATCCCACATCGCCTAGAAGAGGAAATGGAGACTAGTTTATAAGGAAATCATACTATTGAATATCAAATTCCTTTAGTTTGGTTATGCTCCCACTCCTACGTGCTGCAGGGGGGGGTGCGAAATGGGATTTCGAGCTAAAATGAGTTCGAGGCTTCGAACTCATGCGAGCCAGCGACCGCGGACACGAATGCAGCCCAAATCTCACCTCGCGGGTATCTTTTGCTCAAGATTATGTGAAGTGATTCTCTTTGAAGCACATGGGATTCTCATTGCTTAATTATGTGATGCACGGAATATGTCAAGCACATGGTTTCTCCAAGTAATAAAACCGTAGATTGATAATTTCGAATATTCTCGTAATCTATTTTAGGAATAGATTTAGACTTTGTGCTTAAGTCTTAATGTAAATATGCAAATCGTGTTTTGTTATAACAGATATGCATATATTTTTATTCCAGTATATTCGGCTTGGTGACCAAGCTAGGTATTGCCTATAAAATAAAATCTTCTCATTCGGTTTTGACACACGTAAAAACGCAACTCCATTATCACACGCTCCAAGAACCTTCGATCGAAACACGCAGTTTTCGTAATTTTTCGTGCAAGTAAGTTTAGTCCGGTACAGACAATGCCTACGTATGTTGTACCACGGGAAAGACGGCTTAACTGCTTTTAAGGAATCGTATCCAATACGAGCCTCGTACAAGTATCTTTATTGCTTTTATTTACTGTTTTACATTCTGTTATTTAGTTATTGTAATCTGAGTTATTATTTTAATAAAAGTGTACACCGTTTCTCACAAATATACCATTTTCTAGAAGCTTGTTTAAGTCCATATATTGATTTCTTCAATTTACACACCATCTTTTCTTTACCCTCAATGAAAAACCCTTCAGGTTGTTTCATATAAACTTCATCCTCAATATTTCCATTTAGAAAGGCAGTTTTCACATCCATTTTATGTAGCTCTAAGTCAAAATGAGCTACTAATGTCAATATTATTCTCAACGAGTCCTTCTTTGAGACGGGTGAAAAAGTCTCGTTGTGATCAATGCCGTCTTTGTGAGTATAACCTTTGGCTACAAGTCTAGCTTTATATCTTTCAACATTGCCTTTAGAGTCACGTTTGGTCTTAAAGACCCATTTACAACCAACCATTTTAAAACCTTCCGGCAAGTTTACGAGATCCCAGACTTTATTTTGAGCCATTGATTTCAACTCTTCTTTCATAGCATTAACCCACATTTCAGACTTATCACTTTCTATGGCTTGTGAAAAGGTTACAGGATCATTATCAATGCCAATATTAAAATCTGTCTCTTGCAAGTAAACTATATAATCATTAGGAATAGCTGACTTTCTAACCCTTGTAGGTTTGTTTAATGCTATTCCAACGGGTTCACTTGTTTGAGTTGGTAAATTAGTTCCTTCATGGGGTGTTTGTTCATTATTTAATTGTTGTTCTTGATTTTGAAATACATGAACAACATTCGGTGCAGTTGTGGATTTATGAACATTCATGGGTGATGGATCATCATCCCTTATTTCGTTAATATCCGTAACTTGATTTTCAACACTCCCACTAACTTCACCATTTTCCAGAAATTTGGCATTGCCTGTTTCAACAATTCTAGAACTGTGGTTTGGACAATAAAACCTATACCCTTTGGACTTCTCTTGGTAACCAATAAAGTAACCGCTAATGGTTAGAGAATCCAATTTCTTTTCTTGTGGATTATAAACCCGTGCTTCTACTGGACAACCCCAAACATGCAGGTGTCTCATACTAGGTTTCCTTCCAGTGCATAACTCAAAAGGAGTTTTTGGAACTGACTTACTAGGAACCCTACATTACGGTTCTAAGTGCATACATCCATAAAATTTTGGGTAAAGAGAATTTACTTGTCGTGCTCCTAACCATCTCCATTAATGTTCTGTTTCACCTTTCCGCCACGCCATTTTGTTGTGGCGTGCCCGACATAGTATACTGAGCACATTTGTCATGATTTTCGAGGAACTTTGCAAAGGGACCAGGACATTGTCCAGATTCATCATACTTTCCATAGTATTCACCACCTCTATCAGATCTTACGATTTTCACTTTTTTGTCAAGTTGCCTCTCAACCTCATTTACAAATACCTCAAGGGCATTTATAGATTGAGATTTTTCATGCAGCAAATAGACATGCCCATGACGTGAAAAATCATCTATAAAGGTGATAAAATATTTTTCTCTAGTGAAGGATGGAGTATCAAATGGTCCACAAATATCGGTGTGTATAATTTCAAGGAGATTACTGCTTCTTGTGGCACATTTCTTGCTATGTTTGGTTTGCTTACCCTTAATGCATTCCACACATAAGCCAAAATCAGTGAAGTCTAGATTCGGTAGAATCTCGTTCTTCACCAATATTTGTAATCTTTCTTTGGATATATGACCCAAACGTTTATGCCACAAGAAGGCGGAATTTTCGTTCACCATGCTACGTTTCATTCCAAGATTATGATCAACAGTAAATAGAGATTCAGAAAAAATATCATCAAGTTTCAACTAATATAAATTATCAATAAGAATACCATAACCAATAAAGGATTTATTCTTATATAAATTAAAACGATCATTTCCACCACAAAAAGTGTACCCACTAATATTAAGTCTCAAAACAGAAATTGAATTTCTAGAAATTGAAGGTACATAGAGAATATTCATTAGATCCAAGTGAAACCATGTATCTAACTTCAATCTATAAGTCCCTACGCCTTCAATGGGAGCCTTCATTCGGTTCCCCATAAAGAGAAAGTTATTAGTTGGGCTTGTAGGATCGATATATTATTGTGTTTGAAGATTCGGGTGGTCTTGGATGATCAAAATACATGTTAAACATTTTAGAGAGAGAAAGTAGAGAGAGAGGGTGTTCTTGCTAGAGGTTTACACAAAGGAAATGTTAGATTGAATGAGAAGCACCACCCCTTCCATGGATGGAAGGGGTATTTATAGTTACATAAGACATGACCTCCTATCGGCCTGTGGATCAGGTATACAGTGGGTAAAGACACGTCCTTCCTCCACGGTGTTACACTAAACTATACTACGCTACAAATTAACTAATAAACTGCTAAATAACGTAAATAACTACAAGTCTACGAGCTAACTTATGCTAGATAATATTTGGGGTGACCGACTCTTCACTATGGAATTTTCTAATTCCTAACAATCTCCCCAAGGGAGGTCACCCCATGTTTTACATTTCAATCCTAGCATTCTATTCTTGACTTTGTTTTTGAGCTCAGACTTCAATTCTTCAATTCCGCAATCTTTGTGCATTAGTAGCGATTCTTTAAGGTCCGATAGTTTTGTACTTTCGGTGGAGGTCTTTGAACCGATCCACATCATTTATGATCTTCGAGCTTTCTTTGAGATCATCACCACAAGAAATCTCGGATCACCCTTTATCAGGTTGCCATCATGTGAAGTCGTGACTTTCGGACCGACATGCTCACACTTTTGGATCATGACATCTTTCCATCGAGTAGCGAAGCTTTCTCGCTCATGATATTTGCGGCAGTAGCGTAAACATAGTATAAAAATATCGAGCCGTGTTATGTAGATATGCACCACCATGATTTCTTCAATTAAGTGTGGATGTTGTGAGCATGCGGCTTTGATTGACTCTCAATTCGATCGCTTGTAACCGTCAAATGTACCGCAAACAACAAGCTAGCAATAAAACACACGAAAGTGTCTTTGACCACTTTCGTTGAATTGAGGTACACGCCCACGGTTCCCGTTGATCGCGACAAGTATCGCATGTGATCGTGTAGGATTCCTAAGAATCTTCTTGACGGGTTTCGCGAATCGTTCTAGCCGTTCTCAAACCGAACATCTCAAAGAAGACAACACGGAGTGAGTGAACCAATGAATTGAGATTCACCGATTGATGAAAATGATTTGAAAACAATCGCGTATTGCTTAGAAGAAAGAGTTTTGCAATACGACGAAGGTTTTATGAGAAAGATCAATTTTCAATCAAAATACTTTTTGTATTTGAAAAGAGTACACATTCGATGTGCTAGATAAAACAAGAGATTCGCACATCAAACGGTTTTTCCAAAAGTATTTTTTTTTCAATCAGAGATACTTTTTGAATTTGAAATATGAATACACATTTGATGAGTGTCTAAATACTCATCATTTTTATACTGATAGAATGCCAAAAACATCTGAAAACACTCAGAAATGCTTCAAAATGATAAAAATATCACAAACAAGTGTTTTATATGTTTTAAATGCAAAACATCAAAATCGGTGAAAACGATTAAGTTTGCATAATTGGCGCTTTAGTCCCCAAGTTACAAAAGTTGTCAAAAACAGGTCCTGTAATTCCAAAACTTGTAAAATATCATTAAAGGTCCATGAGATTCAAAAGTTGTCAAAATAAACCTTTAAAGTTTAAAATCACAAAATGACAACTTTAGTCCCTCAAGTTTGGAAAATTGTCAAAATAGTCCTTGGTTAATTTAAAAGTGAAAATTATCAAATTTTAACCTTGTACTATTCATTAATGACAAAATGGTCCTTATGATAAACTTTTGGGAATTTACACCTTTAGTCCCTAAAATCCAAAAATTACAATTTAGGTCCTTTAAGTTTAAAAAATAAAATAAAATACAACTTTGGTCCTTATACTAATTAAACTTGGCAGGTTTAGTACTTGTGAGAGCTTTGGAATAGTATCAAGATCAGTCCCTTCACTTTGGCAGAATTACACAATTGGTCCTTGGGCTTATATTAATAACAAACCAAATGGACCCTTTGTATTTAATAAACCCAAACCCAGTACTGGCCCAACCCCAAGCCCAAAACCATGACCCGCCCAAATTTTAAAATAAAACAGGCGCGTGCACTGTTTATCCCTTACCTCCCACACCTGTTTCCAATCCTTCCCCGACACCTGCTACCACCACCTGTCCACCCACCTTTCCAACTTGTCTCCCAGCTGTATAACCTCCCCCCTCCACCTCTACATCAATCCAAACCCAATTAATGAATATAACCAACTCCATGACTTTTTCCCGCCAAATTACAACTGGACGATTAAGATGCAATGGAAAGCTGGAAAGAGGTGGGATTTGACCAGAGGTCGACAATAGACTAAAAGAGGCTATAAAGAGATAAAAAGAAGCAGAGGAAAATGATATGTAGAATAGTTTTAGTTTTTATGTCGTAGGTAGTGTAAATTAGTTTTCGCTCATTTCAAAGCTTTCAAAGATCTTGTAATCATATTTCAAGATAATATAAACCTATTTCCGCTTTTAATTTCGCTTTTATTCACTAATTCATCTATGTAATTTTATGTCAAAATTCTCAAAGTATGCAAATGTGGTTAATAGTTGTTTTTATTGTTTCTTAAGCTCACTTAAGCTCTTGACAAGACTTATAAGCTGTTAGAAACCTTAAAGTTCCAGTTTTATTCAACAATCCAAAATTTCCTAAAAATACCAAGAAAATAGAAATAAAATAAAAAGAAGTGTTCATGATAATGAAGGCTTGGAGCAGGGTTGCTTATGGATTGCCCTGGGTTAGATGCTTCTTGGGAAGCTTTAGGAAGTGTGCTTGTGCCTCAGTTCTCTGATCTGAACTTGAATTTATCTTGTAAGCTTAATTCTACATTTTTGCATATTACTGTTTAGGTGATTAATCAGCTTAATCCTTTGTTTGTTGATGTTTATAAGCTTTATTTAAGTAGAGTTAAGCATTTAAACAAGTTAATTACTTATTAGAATCCATACTTACTAAAAACTTTACTTTAGCAGTCAAATTAGCATTATTGTGATTTCTCAGTTTAATGTTGTTAGCATTGTTGTTTAAGGTTTCTTTAGTCTTAGTGTATGATAATAAAAGGTTCTGAATCAATTTCATGGTCTAGATCAGTCATGTGTTTTGAAAATCTTCAAAATGACCTTTGTAAAGGCTTGTTTGGTTTTGCTTGTATCATCGAAAGTTAAAGGTTATTCTAGTCCTTGTGCTTGTTTGTTTCATGTCTCATAGGGTCTTATAAGTTCTTAGAAACATAGAAACCAGTAGTCATAGTATAAGAAAGTCAAATTAGTTTCTTATCTCTAGTTGCAGATTCACTGTTAAGATTTAGGAATGCTAGTCTCATCATATCAGCTTATAAATTAGTACTCTAACCTTAAATCATCTTATCAGAGCTTGTTATAACATATTCAGTCCATAAGATCTATTACAAGTTCATTAAAGTCAAACTTTTAGTTTTCTTAAAAAGTCAAATTGTGTCATATGTACAAGTGAACTGGTCATTTTCAAGAGCTTGTAAAAAGCTCTCAAGTGCTCCATAGCTTGTCATTCTTGATTCTTTGGATAGCTAACCAAGCCCTCTTAAGGTCCCAAGTTCACTTTTCAACTTTGTAGCTTATTGGCTAGGGTCGCTTATAACTTTTAAATTGTCCCATGTCCGTGTAATCCAAGCAACTCGCTTAACCATAAGCTTTTTCACAAGCTTGTTATAAGCTCATTAGTTATCTATAGCTTATGTAATTTATCTTTTAAGTAGCTCACATAGTCGTCTCAATATTCCGCTTTTCATTTTTCCAATTTTAGCTTCTTTAATAAGCCTCACATAGTGCTTATTGTTTTGTATATTTCACATAGTAACCGAGCATACAGCTTTTCCAAGCTTTTCATAAGCTCACTATAAGCTCATTAGTGAACTCCAATATTAAAGATTTAGTTTTTAGATAGCTCACCGGTCAACTTGCTTAGTCCAACTTTTGTTTTCATTTCCAAGCTCATATAAGTGCTTAAAATAAGCCTAAAAGTACCTAGAAACCAACAAGATCCTGTGAATCGTTGTTTAGTTTTTGCTTATTTGTGCTTATTCAGTGCTTATTAATGGTTTTTGTGCTTATTCAGTTTTCAATTTAGCTTAAAACATTTCTTAGCTTATTTCCAGTTGTATTTTGCTTATTAATTAGCTTAAATAGCCTATAGACTTAACTCCTTAGCTTATTTTATTCCTAAGTCCACTGTTAAGATAAATAAGCCATTCCAGAGCTTATCAGTACTTTTTATAAAAAGTTATAGTTTTAAATTATGCTTATTTTCATGTACTTAATAAGTTTGTAACATAAAAATCCAAAAATAAAAATGTTTTTCAAAAAGGGAGAGGCAGGGGTCGAACCTGAGACCTCTCCCTTACAAGGGTGATAGTGGGTACCTGGATGCCAATTGCCCTTGGGACTTCTTTCGTTATTTCTTTGCAAAACCAATGTCTTATATAGGTTTGGCAGTTTAAGCTTATACGTAGCTAATTGCTTATTTGTAGCTTATTTGTAACAGATTTTTCATGTTTCTTATTTTTCTTGTCTTTGTATATGTATAAAGTATTTTATATAAAAGTTTCAGATTTTTCTACTTAGTTTTAGTATTTTTAAACATTTAATTAGTGTTTTATAGTAATTAAATCATAATAAAAATATAAAAGTCAAAAATATAAATCTTTTTGTAAAATTTTCTTTATCATATATTTTGTAAGAAAATTAGTTTTACACTTGTAGGCCTTTTATTTCTTAAAATTTACGCTTTTGCTTGCGCCCAAATATTATTTTCGTAAATAACGCTGCTTCCGCTTTTAAACCACGCTTAAGTAATTTAAGTTTACGTTTTAGTTAAAATAGTTTATTTAAGTCATTTTATTTTATAAAATCATAAACGCTCATCGATCCGTAAAAATAGTGATAGCGTTTATTTAATAGATTTTAACTTTTATTTCTTTTAATTTGCATTTAAGTCATTGTTATTTGTAAATCTTTTCTTTAGATAATTTTCATCAAAACCCATCGATCACTATCCTTAGTGATCATTCTATCATCCGAAGTTGTTTAAACACCAATTCATCCTCCGTGGGACTTAACGACCCAGAATTCCCTATATTCCTTTGATCTTAATTGTATTTATGTCTGAACTGTTTTAAGTCTGCTTAGACTTGACTGCTTTGCGAATCAAATTTTGGGCGCCACGCCGGGAGGTCAGACGTGTTTTAAGCATTTCCGCACCTGTACTTGCACATATACCACCTTTTGTAAAAGTTAATAAAATCAAAGTTCATTAACACTTTTCCTAAAGTGTTGATAAATCAAAATATTTTCATTCTTTGTTTTATGGCATGTTTTTCAAAAATCCAAAATATTCATCTTTAACCTCCTACCCTTTTTGATTCTTTATCCCTTAACCTCTATCAATTTGATTCTAAACTTCTATTCTCATGGAATCTCTCGAGAACGACTCGGGACGGTGAAAAGCTTGGACTTTATCACAAATGTCTAGAATTCGTGTTGTTCAGAAGATCCATTAATTTCGCTTCAGGAAATGGAAAGAAAACCGAGGTGACAAAGGACCGTGTACTTTCATCCGATAATGGAGGTACTAACACGTCCAACCTACGGTTATTCAAAGATCTAATCCTCGATTGCTCCTAAGTCGCCTAGAATTGATAATAAACTTTCACGATTTACGGTTAAAAGCAAACATGCATTCATCCGGTGACTAGCAAGAATGACTTACCTAATCTTCACGCTTTCAAGAACCAAAACGGAGTCCATAACGGAAGTGGTGGAAATTGCTAGCTCTCGAGCACACTACTTGTCCCACCTCCGGATTTTTCAAAATGTTCTTTGAGTCTTATTAGTCATTCGATCACCATGTTGGTTTTGTTGATTCTTTGAATGAACTGATTCCTTCTCATAACTCTCAAATAGAATCGCTTATTCCTTGTGTCGGTTGTGGTGAGCCTCTTTATGGTTCACCACAGTCACGTGTACGTGTGTACAGTGTGGTAATGATATTCGAACGGAGTTGTTTGTTTTGTGGTTCGAGGAATTCATTTGATTATGATCCTAATCCGAACTCATTTAACGACCCTCAAATTTTTCTAATTACCCACCACACCCGACATATCTTCATATAATCAACAATCTTCTGTGAATTTTGTGGTGGTCCTCACCAAGGATTTGAGTGTCAATCCGAAACACGATTGTCTATGAACAGCTTTTCCTGATGCTCGTAACTTTGGATATGACCAATATCCATATGATTCACCTATCCGTGATCAACAGCTTTCTTGTTGAGAACTGTGGAGGTCCCCATTTCACTCGATTGTCAAACAGGAATCCATTTCCTTGTAACAATTACGACTACCAATCTCCACGGTGCAAATGACTCAAACTCCTCAAAGAAACCCAACAAGACACTTATCTAGAGCTTCGAGTCAAGAAAAGAACCGAGGAGTTGAGTAAGACAAGATTTCATAATGATCCCGCTTTTCTTGTGTAATTCAAAATTCACATGAGAAATCCATGGAAGAATTGCTAGTCAAGAGCGAGTTGCTAAAATTAATTCCCAAATTGCCTTTGAAAAGCTATTAAGGAATCAATTGCACAAGAAAAAGCACCGATCTAGCTCGCAATTTCGCTTTTATTCGATGATAGTGATGATGATGATACACTTGAATATTCATCGATTCATCGATGGATATCCCAAAGCTGAGATTCTTTCTCAAACAACTGCTATCACACCCGAGGTTCACACTCACTCTCTCGAACATGGGGATGAGCTTCTTGACACTGCTTCACGAAAAGGAATCGGACGAATTCATAAAGTCTAGTGTTGAGGACCTTGTCCCAATCCCAAGAGAGTCACAGGGAATTCTCGAGCATTTGTGTGATATCCCTATTCCTCTTGTCTTCCAAAATGATCATATTGAGATGTTCTCTCGATTCGATGAGGACCATTCTTTATCTTGTGGAGACATAAGTTATGTGGGGAATTACCTTCGAGCTTGATAGCTTAGGAGAAGAGAATGATGAAGAATAATCCAAGACGAAGCTCTTCGCCTTACAAGATTGAATGTTAATCTTCTCATTTCTAGAATCGAGGCTTTAATGAAAAGCCTACTTCATATTCTATCCCCTTTGAGGATAGTGAACTTTTCTTCGATGATTCTATTCCGAATTGCAAACGCTCCATTTTGATCATATGGGAGAGAAGATTAGTGGTATTACCACTTCTCATTCTCATAATTCTCTCCCGATTATGAATCATTCACTTTGAGGAGTTCCCGCTGAACTCACTCACATCAATCCCGAATATGAATCATTTTCCTTTGAGGAGTTCTCCGTGAACTCACTCATATCATATCTCCGCCGAGTATGATAACTCTATTTTGATCTAGACACAACCGGATATGTCTAGACCAATTGAGCTTAAAAATGAAATTCATGAAACCATGAATTCTCCCGCGAGTGATGATGAGTTAATCATGATCTTTATCATGACTTTCTTTCTCTTCACCTATCCTGGCTTCTCTGTTCTTCACTCCTTTGGGAATGAAGACATTATCTTTGACCCCGCATTTTCATTAATCATTTTTGAGCCGGTTCTCTGTATATCTCATCGGTGTGGAACTTTCACGTACTTCAATGTTTATACAAACATTTTGAATGAAAGTCCGATGGAGATTATCTCTTCCACTTACTTCCCCATGAACCAATTAATTCGGGGTCGAGTCAAGCTAGCGACTCGGTAATCAAAAACAGTAGTTGAACATGGGTTTTCACCCGTGTGTACCACCTTAGTGTGGGGGAGATGCCCCACATGTTGTATATAGACCTTAAAAATGTTTGAAAATTGTAAATATTCAAAAAGAGAATAATTGTTGTGTTTCTACACTTAGCTAGTAATATTATCTTTTTACGTTCTAAGTTTCGCATTACAATGGTACTTTGAATATTGAGGACAATATTCATATCTTAGTGTGGGGATGGAAATTCGCGAATTTTGATCGAATTTACCCTTTTAGTCCCTTTTTCCCCAAAATGGCCAAATTTTAAAATTTTTTAGTGGAAGTACTATGTACTAAACACAACAAATGGTAATCATCCATGTGTCTAACCCACATAAGGATTGGCTAATCCAGAGCAAACGGCTCTTGGTAAAGATATCTCAAATCCGCTTATGGCTTGCAATTTGCCTAAAATTGTATGGTGTTCACCACCATATCTTTAAACTAGTGAAGAGTTGGCTAGCCCGCAAGTTTATGGCTTGTGGTAAAGGCGCTTGGAAACCATAATTGGTAATCGACTCACCAAAGATATTTTATCTAAGAGTTGGCTAGTCCGTAAGGTACGGCTTCGGTAAAGACAAAATCAAACCGTTGAAAGCTTATGATTTGCTTAAAATCATTTGGTTATCGATGTACCAAGGTTCTTACTTGAATCAAACATTTGGCTACTCCGTAAGTAATGGCTTTGGTAAAGAGATAAAATCCATTAACTTTTCATAAATCATTGCTAGGGACTAGCAATATCTTAGTGTGGGGATCACGAGTGTCTAAATACTCATTATTTTTATATCGTTAATGCCAAAACATCCGAAAACACTCGAAATGTTTCAAATGATAAAAATATCACAAACAAGTGTTTTATATGTTTTAAATGCAAAACATCAAAATCGATGAAAACGTATCAAGTTTGCATAATTGGCGCTTTAGTCCCCAATTTACAAAAGTTGTCAAAATCAGTCCTCGGTCATTCAAAAACTTGTAAAATATCATTTTAGGTCCTTGAGATTCAAAAGTTGTCAAAACAAACCCTTTAAAGTTTAAAATCACAAATGACAACTTTGGTCCTCATCTTTGCAAAAGTGTCAAAATAGTCCTTAAGGTTTTAAAATTGGAAATTAATCAAAATAAACCTTGTATTATTCATATTTGACAAAATTGGTCCTTATGATAAACTTTTGAGAATTTACAAGTTAGGTCCTTTAAGTTTCAAAATGGCAATTATAGTCCTTGGATGTTTTAAAATGGAAAATATTCAAAATTATCCTTGTACTAATCAATAATGGCAGAATGGTCCTTATTACAACTTTGGAAATGTTACAAGATCAGTCCTCTAAGTTTGCCAAAATTACACATTTGGTCCTTGGGCTTTTATCACTTAAAACCAAATGAACCTTTTGTTAAATATTAATCCAAATCCAACCCACCAATATAATCGCCCAACCCCAAGCCCAAAACCGACCCGACCCATGTTTTAAAATAAAACAGCGCCTCACTGTAAGCACCATCTCCCACCTCACACTGTTACCTCCCATTCCCAACACCGCTACCACCACCTCATTTCAACCTTTCCACCATCTCTATCATATCACTATCACCCTCCACCTCCACATCAATCCAAACCCCATTTAATGCAAAACCTACTGCTTGAAATTTACGCCAAAATCGCCATTTGGCAAAAATGATTATCCGCACTATCCAATGGTTGAGATTGGTGGGAAAGCATCGAGGTCGACCAGTGGGAAAAGAGCTTTATATACAAGCTTGGTACAGTTTAGAAGACAAGTAGTTTTAGTTTTAGTTTATTAATGTCGACTTAGTGTAATTTCAACTTTTTAGTTGTAATTTTAGTTAAAAAGCTTGTAATCTCTTATTTCAAGATAATTTTATCTTCAATCAATCTTAATTTCGCTTCCTCATTAAAATCGCTTTTATGCAATTTTTAGTTGAAATCTCATCTTGTCTTTAATGTTATGAAAAGTTGTTGTTTGTTGGTTGTTTAGACTCATTTAAGTCCCTAATAAGCTTTTATAAGGCTACTAATCATAAAAATCAGTTTAGCTTCGGTTTACATTCAAGACTCAAAATTCTCAAAATCCCAAATAAATAGTGAAAATTAAAAGATATAGAAATGAGGATGAAAGTCAGTGCAGAGTTGGAATTTGGATTGCTTGTGGGTATAAAGCTTCATGGAAGCCATAGGTTGAGTTCTCATCCGTGGTTCTTATTTTCCACTTGGAATCCATTTTGTAAGATTTTACTCATTTAGCATTTAACTGTATATGTATGTTATGTGCTTTAATTTTTATGTTTCTATGTTTCAAGTGGTATTATTAAGTGATAATACAAGTTAAATTAGGTTACTTGTTCTTTGATTTTAGTTAAAGCTTATAATTGCAATCTCACGCTTGAAATTGTATAATGTTCATATCTCGTGTTTTATGCATGAATTTCGATCTTTTATACTTCTAGGATTAATATAATCATAAGATAAAGTATTAAATTAGTATTAAGGTCTAAATAATAAGGTTGATTTGAAAATCTTCATAAATCCTTATAAAGGACTGTTTGGATTTGGTTGCTCAACCGAGTTAGAAGTGGTTTAAGTATTTGGATTTGTTTGATACATGTCTTATTAGGTTTTAGTAACTCATTGCAAAAAAGCAAACCAAAGCTTGTTAATATAAAAGTCAACATAACCTTTAATCTCATCTTACAGCTCATCGTTGGAATTTCATGACCCATAATCTTGTTTTCATGTGTACAAGTTGATAAAATTGATCAAACAAGCCTTAATTTAGCTTAATATAACATATTTTATAAGTAGGATAGATCCAAAGTTCAAGAAAGTCAAATATCATTTCGCTTTTCAAAAGTCAAAATTTGAAATCAGCTTTTGCAAATCTTTCTTGATCTCTCATGTATTCATTTCGTATTAAAATCTATGAGACTTTGGGATTTGCAAGATCATTAGGTCTAGTTTAGATATATCGCTTTGTTTTACATTTATTAAGCTCCAATAAGCTAAAAACAAGCCACCAAGAATGCCCCATTTGCCTCGCACACACTCAAGATTCACCGAGCGGCAAGAGCACTTCTTGTAATATCTCACAAGCTTCATTCAAGCTTGTGAGGGGCTGGTCTTTGGTTCTTGTGTAGTCAGCCAGGTCCATTTTAAGTCCCAATAGTTGTTTTCCCTTTTAGCTTATTTGTCTAGCTTGTGCAAGTACTTAAAGGTACTACCTAATCACTGTTTTACTTAAATAAGCTAATAAGCTCAAATCTAACTTAAGCTTCTTTAGTGATATAAATTACTGTTAAATGGTTAAGATAGGTTTAATATAGTAGTATTTAGCCTCGTGTTCACCGGTACTTTTGGTAGCTTATAGCTTATTTTGATTTGCTTATCGATAAGCAGCTTGTACATCGATCCCATATCCTCCACATAAGCATATATTTTTCTATTTTTATAAACTTAGAATAATATTTTAACATTTTCCTGAATTTTCAGATTTTTCCATCACTGCTTTCTATTTTTCTTTATTTTAAATAGTTTTAATCATTTTAAATACCTTTTAATACTAAAAATCGTAAAAGCTTAAAAAATATATTTTCTATTTTCCTAGATTAAGATAAATATAAATAGTCTAAAAGTATTTTTCCATATTTTTCTCCTTTTATTTGGTATTTTTAATAATTTTAATTAGTTTTAAATAGTTTTAAATTAATAATAAATACATAATAAGTCTTAAAATATATTTTAGTTTTAAAATAAGTTTTATCATATTTTAGATTTTTCAAAGTTATAATTTCATTTTCTAGGTTAATTTTGTATTTTCTTCTATTTTAGTGTATTTTAAATACTTAATAAATAGTTTTAATTAATAATAATTAAATAAATAGTTGTAAAATAATTTTATTTTTCTAATAATTTTCTTTATTATTAGGATTGTAAAATGTCATTTTCATATTTGTAGGTCTTTATTTCTTTAAAACTCACTTTTATTTAGTACGTAGACGTAATTTTATTTTAAACGAAGTTTTAAGTTTTAGGTCATAAACGCTCATCGATCCAGTAAAAATAGTGATAGCGTTTATTTAATAGATTTTATCTTTTATTTTTTAATTTGCATTTAAGTCGCTTTTATTTGTAAATCTTTTCTTTAGGTAATTATCCTTCCAAAACCCATCGATCGCTATCCTTAGTGATCATTCTATCATCCGAAAGTGTTTTAACACCAATTCATCCTCCGTGGGACTTAACGACCCAGAATTCCTATATTCCTCTCGATCTTAATTGCATTTGCGTCGAAATGCTTTAAGTCTGTTTGACTTGACTGTTGGACAGATCAACATTCGATGCGCTAGAGAAAAGAAGATTTGCACATCGAACGGTTTTTCCAAAAGTATTCGTCAATTCATTTCCTGGACCAAGGTTGATTCACGAGTGAATCGCCCCATCGTTTCTATCCAGTTGTCACAAGTTTGATCTTTAGAAAAGATCTCACATGTCACCTACCAAGAGCTTGTTTGATTTTGGATCTAGAAGGGTTTCCATCTTCATCGTGAATATTTAACATATCACTCGGATGTTTTGGCAATACCACAAGGATAATGCGTAGGACTCTCAATATCTACTTACTTTTCACATTGTGTGAAACAGCAAGTCTTCATTAATTTAGTGTCCTAATGAGATATTGTGGATGATCTCTTGGCTCTAGACTCAATTGTGCACATTTGGTTTCCTGAGTCGAGACTGGGAGAGGGTCTCCTTCTTCAATATCAACAATCTCTAAGAGAAAGTCGATAGATAATGTCGGTTCCCGTGAGAATGAAACAAGTCCTTTTAAGAGGAACTTGAGTGGCTTGGGAAGTTAGGTGCGGTCAAGTCCACCGGGTCCATGACGCCTTGTCTTCAATACTAGTGTTACCTTAGTAACCACCAAGAGTATATGTATTGAACCCGTGTTCGCCTCTAAGGTTGAATTATTGAGGGCTATTTCTTTTCACCCTTTTCTCATTCCTTTCTTTTCATTCTTCAACCCCTTCTGCTTACCGAGACTTCATAACTAGAACCTTGTTGGGTTTATTCCAAGACTAGCTCTGCCTCACCGCACTCTTCCCATTTCTCATTTTTCTCCTTTTTCAATATACCTAAGGACTCTACACTATCTAGTGGATTGTCTCGGTAGATCCCTCCGGTTCTCGGCGGATCGTGGGAACTAATACCTAACCTCACCATCCTTATAACTCCATACATAAAGTAAAATGGTCGGTCTTTTGGCACAGTTCATTCTTCCTTGAAACCAATTGAAAAATCATTTGAAAACAATCAAGGTACTTGTGATACGAGATCAAAGCATTTTGTACCTTAATAGTTTTGATCATTTAGAAAACCTCCCTCAACATGTGCATATGATTTAGAAATTGTTTAGCACATGGAGGCAAGAGGACTTTGAAATATTTTCTTTGATCACAATTTTCATAGAAAAGCCATTTGATTTTCTTTGGTAAATTCTCCCCTCAATATGCGATAGGATATTTGAAATCATTTTATCACATAGAGGCAAGAGTTCTTTTGAAGCACTTTTCACGATCACACAGGCCATTAAGAAACCATTTAAAACTCAATCAAGGTACTTTATGTTAAAACATAAAAGCATTTGCACCTTGATAGTTTCTTTTCTTTAAAAATGCTCCCCCTCAATATATGCTTCGAGATTCGAAAGCGTTTAGCACATATGAGATAGCAGCGTGCACAATTAAATCAAAACAATCACCTTTTATCAAATTTCATTATTAAATCACAAATTATCCCCGATCAAAATATCAAACCCTTTGAGATTTTGGATCCCAAGTGATTTAATTAGGTTTAGAAAACATAGAGAAAATGTGGCTGTGTTTAAATACTCATCTTGTTTTTGGATAAATGCTCCTCCTCAACATGTGCATTGTATATTTGAAATCGTTTGGCACATGGAGGCGGAGTGCCTATAAAGGACTAAAACCAATTCCATTAAAACAGATATGAGATTTAAATCACGATCTCTCATCCGATCAAAATTTCAAACCTTTGAGATTTGTGATCCCAATTGATTTAAATCATTTAAAAGAGTTTGGGGAAAGACGTGGCAAGATTTAATTTTGAAAATGACAGATAAGGACCAATTTAAGACATTAAAGATTGTTAGTGTTAGGTATGATAGTTTTAAGAGATCTTTTAGTAAAATAAAACAATTTCACAATCAAACAAGAATGTAAAAAATTCATTTTGAAAGACCTTGATTCTAAAGAAAAATCATACCATGACATAACATTAAATCTTTAGATCACCGATTATATTGTACAAAGCGGAACTTTGTGAAGAAATATCGCTTGAAAATATTTTATTTTAAATCACTCTCCCTCAATCCATGACCGTAGTCGATAATTGAGTGACTCAAGTTTTGATAAAATGAAGTCCGTGATTTTCAAAATTAAGTCCAATTAATTTTCAAAACAATATTTTCCATTTTCAAGACAATTTAATCAAATTATTCAAAAAATTTTAAAAATGGTATCCTTCACAAAGATACGTTAGGTGGTTGAGAAGCTTCCGTTGTTGCCGTGAGGGCTTGGAAGAAAACCGTCTGCGGATGCAGTGAGACTTCTTCTTCGTTGCATTTTGAATGCCAACCGAGGTCAAATTAAGCTCCGCTTCTTCAATCACTTAGAAAAAACCATCTCACGATGCAAATGAGACCTCTTATGTTACATTTATGCCAACTTTCCATTGAAGTCAAATTTAAGCTCCGCTTTCTTCATTTGTCAACCCAAGATATAGTTACCCTTTCCTTCGCATCCAATCATCTTCAATTGTGGGATCCGGTCGGGAACATTCTTTTATACCAATATACCGCACACGTTAGTGAACACACATACAAATATATGGTGGTCGACATCACCCAAACAACAATCGACTAATTAAAGTCAATTCAACATAACAATCGATCATATAAGGCATGGGATTATGTGTTAATCAAACTCTAATCATCTAAACCTAACAATCATATCCTAAATTCCTAGTCCTTCGACTCGTGCAAATATCATTTTTAATTAAGCATGTAGGATAATTAAGAAAGCTCGTTAGATGATATAGATTTGAAAACATTCTCCCTCAATCAATGACATCTTTTCCAAAAGATTAAAAGCATCAAGTCATTGATTGAGTTTTCAATTTTACGAAAACTCAAACCGATTGGTTTTGCAACTCATTAACCACCATTTTGTTAAAACACCAAATATTTTTCCAAGAATTTTAGACGGAAAACATTTGTGTAGGAACAATGATCCTTCGACATACTTTCCTTGTTTTGTTTTTAGGATAAGTGCACAAATATTTTGAAAATAGTTTAAGCGTAGCACTTTCCTTCTTTAAAAACGGGTTGCTATCTCAAATAATAGCAAGCCATAGTTTAAGCACGGTCACAATCAAGTAACGCAAGCCATATTTTGAGACATGTTTAGAAAGAAATATTTACACCTCCTCGCCGAACTTCATCTATGGTCCCGTGCCATTATTGAATGACATTTCTAAGACCGCAGATGTTATCGATACCGTAAGACATGTCATGAGAAAACATATTTTGGTATTTTTAAATTTTCCGATTTTATGGGTTTTGATGATTTTATATTTTTCTATTTTCTTTTTGTTGGTTTTATATTTTTGTATTTTGCTTTTCAGAATAAATATATACAAGATAGAGTAGATGATATAGTAAAAGAAGATGATGATACGACTACCGAGATAAGGATATCGAGCAGCCCCGTTGTAGAAGATAGAAGTCATCATCCCTAAAACTTTCACCACCAAAGCTTCCGAGGCTCTTGCATTGAAGAAAGAAATTGAACCATCCGAAAGTGAGACTTTGGCGCTTCCCCAAACCGAAAATCCTTTGATGAGCAGATTCAAGCTTTCTTTCAAGCTTGCCTTAGCCAGTGCACAGAGAAGCACACCATTATCATAAATCCACCGCTCCTTTTAAGAACGATAATCGACATCCTCCGCTCGGGTTATATCATCAAGACGAACAACAAAGAACGTATCATCTCACGAATAAATAATCTTCTCAAATTTCTTTTCACCGAATTCAAGCGATCCATTCCAAAAGGTGTCTAGAGAACAATTCCCCAAGTAGTTGAATTGATGCATCGACCTCTTTGTATAATGCTCAAGAACTCTCCCAAATACACATCACGAGGGAATGAAAACACCTCCCCATGTTCACATTTTTCTTCCCCGATGATCGTGTATGAAGCTCAAGAAACCGGTACACCAATATCCAAGAGCTCTCCGATACACATCATGAGGGAATGAAAACACCTTCCCATGTTCACATTTTTCTTCCCCGATGATCGTGTATGAAGCTCAAGTATTTGAAGTATACCAATACACAAGGAATGAATAACGAAAACATTGAAGAAGTCGCCAAGTCACCGATTATCTCTCGGATGACAATCTTTATGGATGTCAACTCCGAATAAGTGATTATATCTCGAATCATTGATTAAGCACTCAAGTGAAACAATTGAGCATCCCAATGTACACAATCTCTCTCCCGATCATTGCGATACCATCGAAATCACCACACACTAGTGTACCTCTTTATCTTCGAAACTTTCTAACATCACTTCCCCACGTAGATGAAATACTAACACTAAACGCCTTGATGAGTAAAACCTTGAGTTTCTCTGCGGTCATGACATTTGTTTTCTCGAGATATCTTCAATCACTTAGAAGAATTAAGTTCATCAAGTTTACTCGTCATGAGTCAAACCTTGAGTTTCTCTCATGTAATAACATTTGTCTTCCCGGGTATCTTCAATTACTTAGAAGTATTAAGTTCATCAAGTTTACTCGCTTTAGTGCTTATCTCCTTACTCCTTGTCGGTTTTGACACTTCGTAATCAACAACTCTTTGTAAGTCCGTATACTAGAAATATTTTGAGAAGAACATCATTAGCTCGATGTATCTCGAGAGATAACTTGTCAAGAATAACGTGAGCAAGTCTAATTAGGGATTAAATTTGGCATTTCAAACTCCTCCAATTAGTGCTCTCCCTAAACCGACAACTGCTTGATAAATGCCCGAATAAGAAGAAGTCTTTTGATAATCACATGCAACTCGCCTTTAGTCTTCTAATCATACAACAGAAAATGTAGAACCGATGTAGACTCGACCTTCTTCTAGATTGTCCATTGGGGAATAGATAGTTAACATCTTCAACTCACACCAAAAACATCCCACCAAAAGCATCCCAATTAACTTACATCTTGCAAATCCCTTAACTAAAATCCTCCCAATCAAACAAGAACAAAAGATGTTCATCAAGGAAATCAAGAATCAGCCGCAATGAACATACAAGATGGTAACACCAAACTACCAATCACATCAAACAAGAACAGAGATTTTTCGAATCATCATGTTGATGTATACGTGAAGCATTAACCGGAAGCACTTTGTCGATAAACTCATCAATCCGAGTGAAGATGTCAACCAACGGCTCTTAGAAGAGAAAACTCCATGTGAAGATGACCCGATAAGAAGAAGCTCGGTTCTTACATGAGTTTAGAGCCGTATGACCATTTATATTCTCAAATATCAATCAACAATGCAAAAATTCACACTTCTTCTCCCCTCAAGAATTGCATACGGAGATGCCATTCTTGACTAAATAAGTGAAAATCATCCGAATGTTCTATTCACACCGCTCTCCCAAAATCAAGACATGATGTCGCCATCTTCATTATAATCGAGCAAGTGGAATGAGAAAACAATCGCTGGTAGCCCTTGTTCACTTGATGACCAAGCGCATGGAAAAAGTATGAAGCATGTTGATGAGAATGGTCATAAAAGAAGATTTCTCTTCTTCGAGGATAAAGCGACCGACACGTACACTTTTCTTTTCTTTGGAGAACGAGGCATGAACTGTGTTCATACGTCATAATCTCTCTTTTCACTCTTTAGGCAAAACATGTAATCATCCCCATTATCATTCAAGAGGCTTTTTGTCGTGACAACCGATGGAGAAACCCAATATGATGAATTTGACCACAAGTAAACTAACCCGAACTCGTGACTTAAACTTGCACATATGTAACAAAGAGCGTGTCGATTTCATTAGCATCTCTAAGTACTCTATGTACTCTATACTCTTCAACCAACCAACCATCAAGTATAAGACGACATTACCTCTTGAAAATCCACAATTGAATGTGACATCGAGCACTACAACGTAACTCCTTAAAGTGATAGTTATTTTGTAGTGGTATAAGCCCAATTCCCCAAGTGGTAAAAGAAAAGGTAAAGACACCCAACAATAACTAGATTTACAAGTCTTCATTTTGATAATAAGCTCGAACAAGGATCTAGAAGAATCTTCATCCAACCATCCCCGATACCTTCAGATACTAAGTACACTCGCCTCGTGATATTTCACTTCAACCTCAAATGAATAATATCAATTAACGTCGTTGTCACATCTTCGATTAAAAGCTCAAATCTAGCCTCCTTTGACTTTTAAGTGAACTTTGATAATGGTTTCATCCCGACCATGGTTAAAAGCACATAACCCGTAAAACCATGTAATAACCAAACCGCCATGAAGACAACCCAAACACACACCCAATTCATGAAGTACACCTTTATCCCTTCTTTGAAGCGTAAATCGTAGCACCAAAGATCAAGTAAGATCCGAATTACAATTTCTCTTCTCCAAGATGGTTCCATCATTACGGATTTTACAACTCTATGGTTTAAACCGAGAAATAGTTTCTTCATGGATTTTACAAAACCAAGAATAAACCGTAAGATAGTTCCGTAAATGCACTTTACTAATACCAGGATGTTTCCATTGTCACGGATTTTACAAGTCTATGATTTAAACCGAGAAATAGGTTCTTTCAGGATTTTACAAAATCAAGACAAAACCGTAAACAATGTCAGCTTGAATGTGTTATGACGACTTTGGTTTCAGTGAATATCTGTTTTAGGGGAACATGCAGTGGTTCATCAACGGTCCATTATCCAACATCATCAACATCATCAACCACTTTGGTAAACACAACATTTACGTATTCTGTCGGCTATTGTAGTGACCACATGGAGAAGTAAACCCGATATGCCAAACTTGACCATGAAGAAAAATTCCCCAGATTTGTTACTTAAACTTGTACTAATCCTTGTGAAGAAGAAACGGTGTACCCAATGTACAAAACCTCTTGACATTCTCAACTGAGTGAGACACCGAAGTGATAATTACGTTGTGGGTTAAGCGAGAAAGAATCCCAAACGTAATTAAATAGCCAAGTCTTTATCACTCTCTATAAATGCCCAAACAAGTCATCTTCGCGGAAGGGTAGAAAGAAAGAAGACGAAAATAAGTAAATGTGCCCGGAAAACCTCACTTCAAATCCAAGTAAGAAATACCAAATACAAACAACCCCGTAGCCAACTTTGTTCAACCATCAATTCACGTCGTGACAAAATATTCTTCGTGAAAATGCATACACAAAAGTGCCAAACATCATACTACAACAACTCCCAATATCATGCCAAATCTCAACAAATCATATTATCATCAAGTCTTATTAACAAATCATATCATCAATGCTCATGAACAAATCACAAAACCTCATCAGATCTCATCATCAACAGTCATTATCGAATCAATATGAACGGTTTAAAATTGAGAAGCCCAGTTTTCCGTCATCCATATCCAAAACATCACATATCTGATTCATTAACACACTAACTCCAAGTCCAAATGAATTCTCCAGGGCCCAATCTTGAAGAAGTACAATCTCAGCCCATGCCCGGTAGATATTACGTCAATAATCCGGATCCAAGTACACACTTATACCCGAACAAATTAAAAATAAATCATTGTTCAATAGACGTACAATTCAATTTATTGAATTGGGTGTCAACCACATACTCAGAATAGTCCACAGTACCACTTATGTAACAATCAACTTTTCGAGTCCCAATTACAAAACCCAAGTCCATTTCACGAAGATACTATGTTCGGTTAATATCATCATACAAAAGCCCACGATCAACCAATGAATATCAACGCAAATGAGTATCAATGCTACTCGGCCCATGTATGATTAAGTAACAACGACCCAAATCCCATGTGGGAAAGCCCACGCTCCTATAATCAAACCCGATCCAAACTCACACCCATATTATTAACCGGTTATAAAATAGACTTTACCTAAAAATTAGGTCATAATCTCTTAACCCTAACCAAAAAGATACGCCTCCCATTTTCTCCTCATCACTACGCCTCTCATCAAAAATCTGTTCCCCAGCATACTTGCTCCTCTCATCTATTCATACCAAGCCCTAATCATTTAAATCCTAGCCACAGAGATGGCTCAAGGTATTGAAGTCGAGGGACAAAGTATAGCCACAGGGATGGCTTAGGGCATGACACGGTTTTGTAACTGCCATAAGAAGGCTTTTTGATGGTAGGTTTTTCATTCTTGATTACGTTTTGATTACTTTGTTTTGATTGTTTATTTTATAAAACGAATCAAGGATATGAATTAACAAGGTTGTTAAAATCATATCATTAAATTCGGACATAATCAAAAACATTTGGATCTATGATGATAAATCTTTGTGGAGGAGTGGATCTGTAAAAGGTCAAAAAAAAATTTATCCCACAAAGAATCTGAGATCGATAGAATTACTTCACATGATATTCTTTCTAACCGACTCATGAGGAAAGTATGAACCAAAAAAATGGTTTAGTACTTGCTTTAATAATATTCGGATAAGAAGCAAAGTTTCAATAAGATCAGTGATGTGTTTAGGTTCATTCATGTAAACTCTTTTAAAGATTGAAACGGTTGAACCAAAACTGAGATCTTCGAGTCTTGTTTAGATGTATGGTTGAGTCGATTAAATAAGACTTGTGATGAATGATGATTGATAATTGTTTGTGTAGAGTAAATGTTGATAACGATTAGTAATCTTGGTTTAGATGTTGGGTTGTTGATGTGAATAAGGTTGTGGTCAAGTGGTCATGGTCATATCTCCTTCCACCTTTCTGTATCTGTTTTCAAAGCAAGTCGCTAACATTTTCAAAGACAAGTCGCTACCTTCCTGTTTACAAACACAAGTTGCT
>CM040243.1:200015571-200061203 GCA_022545495.1 Chrysanthemum lavandulifolium | reverse complement strand
TAGGACAATCCTTATGGAAATGTCCTTCTTTCCTGCAAAAAATTGCATTTGTTGTCCTTTTTGTTCCTTCTTTTCTTTATTAGAATTGTTTATTCTTAAAGTTCTTGGCTTTTGGTTTGAGCTTATTGTCAACTCCTTGATTCACCAGGTTAACGGAGTGAACTCTTTGTTTCTTTAGTCTTGCTTCTTCTTGAATAAGCTTACTGGACAGTTCATCAATATTCCACTTATCTTTGAATGTGTTATTGTGACAAATCGTAATTTTTAGGTCATTTCTCAAACTTTAATTTTACTATTCATCTCGGGAATTTACTATTAACCGGTTACTATTCATCATTTTACTATTCATCGTTTTTTAAGTCGGTTTGAGACTTTGAGAGGTTATTTTAGAATTTTACTATTCACGAAATACTATTCATTCCCGGAGAAAAGTCGTTATTCATGGTTATTATTCATCATTTCGTAAACTAGGTTTACGAGTATCAAATACGCATAACCTTGAGGGTTAAGCTGCGTATTCATGGAACATTATTGAGAACACTTCATATAGACTAGATTTAGTCTACATATCATCAATAACATCACTTTCATATTAGTTCATGCATGGGTTTGCATATTTCATTAACGTATATTTATTTATTAAATAAACGCTATCGCACGATCATTTATTTTGATCAATTGATCCGACACTTCCAACAAATTGTCCTAATATATTTTTATACTCATTTTAATGCTATAAAAATTATATTATTAGTTTACCCGATGTTTTGAATTTATTTATTTAGTACACATATTATATATATATATATATATATATATATATATATATATATATATATATATATATATATATATATATATATATATATATATATATTTACGACGGTTTCGTGAGTTCGATTCGATAATTATTTATTCACCCAATACTTATGAGGAATGCATTTTATAATTTTATGACTTGATATATTTTATTTTGTTCACTTCCTTTAGGCACTCTTGTGTTATGAACGTACTCATCGACCTACAATTTTATTTAACGTCAAATAAATTTAAATGATATGCTCAAACTATTTTATAATAGTTGGTGTCACCCAAACTTAAAAACTTTACGTTTTTACGTTGCATCTTCATATCAAAACTAATATGAAGTATATTGATAAGTTTTAATATTTTTATAAGTATTATATTTTTATGTTGCCGGGTTTTAAGTTTCATGACTTAAGGGCTTAATATTGGTAATTACCGAGATCAAACTATACCATATAAATTAATACTATCTATATATAACACAAAAATGTTTACTTACTTTCTCATCATGCCACGTTTTTCAAACAATTATGAAATATTATTTTGTTACTGATGAGTAAGTCCATTCGTGGCATTCAGATATGATACATTAACTTAGGTGTCAATAATTTCAAAAACCAGTATTATGACTAATAATATATAAACGTTATATATACATAAGTAGTAATTATACGAGTTCTTTAAATGAAACAACTATTACACTGAGTAGAAGCATATTAGTACTAAGAGTTGGCATTTTTTTTATCAAGAAGTTAGAATTAAGCCAACAAAGGAAGAGTAAAGCATTATAAGAAACATCATAGTCGGAATTAAGCCAACAGTTAATTTGAATAAGCCTTCTTTCAAATTCTTAAGGTGAGTTCATAGCCTCACTTTCTATTACTTAATTGTTTTACAAACTCTTGGGGGAGATACATGCTATATTTTTAATCGAACACAAATGCTTTGAACTGTACGTTATATCCAAATGCTTTATTGTCACTAAGTATTCTATTGCCATGTTTGAAGTCCCTACATCATGCACCATTAGTCACTTCATGTAGTGAGCGAATATTGTGAATATGCCTATTGAATTAACACACCCGCTCTTATTGACCCGCTTAGGGAAATCGAACGCACTATATTCGAATCAATAAGGTAAATTGGCAAGTTTACCTACTAGGGTCGCGATGAAACGATTTTACCAATTTCTATTGGTACGAGGTTTACGCTTTGGTTGTCATGAACTTAGTGAAATAAATGTTGTTTTGTTTTCAACGATGAGTGTGAAACAACGTAACTCACACTACTAATATTGTGTTCAAATGACTTAATTAAACCTATGGATTTCACTCAACCTTTGTGTTGATTGTTTTAAGCATGTTTTATCTCGTATTAGCATATCATCATGGCTTGCATGGAGTCGCCGAATGACACGCCTCACATATATTTTATGCACTTAACTATCGCTTGATTGTAACAAACTCATTTTGGTACTTTGAAAATCTTTTGGGACCTATGTTTTGTAAACTCGATTATTTTACTTAATCAAACGATGTATTTTCAAACGACACTTTAGGTCGCTCAATATAATCAGAATCAGAGTTCATATGGCGCCACGCCCGTGTATTCCATTCATTGCAAAAATGTATTTTCAAAGTGACAGTTATAATTGATGTGAAATGGTCCATATTCATAAAGAAGTGAATTCATAATGAATTACACCAAGAAAGAGTCATCCATATTCATACCAAGTGTCTTAAGTCTTACTGTAGTATTGGCCATGTCAAGGACATGTTGTTGCATACTCTTTGTACTATCAAAATTAATGGTAGTGAGTTCAGCCATAAGTGTCTCTGCTAGTGCCTTATCAGTAGAACGAAACTTCTCTTCCACAAGCTTAAGAAAATCTTTAGCATTCTGATTTTCCATGTCGGAATGAGAAGACTTAATGTTGTTGGCAATTGTCATCCGCATAAAGTTCAAGCAGAGTCTGTTAGACCTTGTCCATGCCTTATGGTGTGATTTTTGAGCCTCTGTACTTTCATCAGTAAGGTCAGTAGGCCTATCCTCCAGTAGCGCCAAGTCAAGATCCAAAGCTCCTAAATGGAAAGTGACTTGTTCGCTCAATTCGGAGAAATTCACACCGGTAAACAAGGTAACAAAGAAGCTTGAGAGTGAAGGTTTTGTTCGAGATAAATGAATGAAATATATATTATTGGTTTCCTTTGGGTAAACACAACAATATATCCTCATCATTATTAGAATGCAATGAGACTTTACAAGAAAATAAAATAGACTTCGTCAAATATATAAGCATCTTTGGATAACTATATACAGAATCTAGATCAAATAAGATCAAAATTAAAGTTGTTAAAATGAGATCCAACTAAATTTGACAAGTGACACTCTCCTTACAATAAAAATAAATTTTTTATTAACTATAACTAAAATTGTTAAAGTTTCGATAGATTTCTTTTTAAAATTTACAAAATCTAGGTGATACACTTTGATTAGAAATGTAATGTGTATCGAGTTTTTGTATGTGTATCAGGTTTTGGAATATTTATTAGTGTAATGTGTATCAGGTGTATCACTAATCCAAACACATGTATCATTTGGTTATTAGTTGCTAAAATGTTAATTTGTATTAAAATATTATTTTTATGTGTATTATTGCTAAAATTGTTATTTATAAATGTTTTAGTGATTTTTTTGACTTGATCTTATTTTTACAACTTTAAGTTTGATCTCACGTTAACTCTCCCCACTATATACATATGACAAAAGTATATCAATTTTCAACTTTCAATTTATTAGTTATAGAAGAATAATTTTTCCTTTGGGCAAAAATTCATAATTTCTATCGACCAATAAAATTAATAAGATCATTCTTTAATACAACATGAATCATATGACCACGAGTAAAAATTTGAAATCAACTTGGTCACATTTCATCCCAATTTGGGAAGTAAATTAGAGAGTAATTTTGTGATTAACAAATTAATCTCACTTAATGTCATATAATAGCTTTAAATTGTTATTAGAATGCAATGAAACTTTACAAGAAAATAAAATAGACTTTGTCAAATATATACACATCCTTGGATAACTATATACATAGACAAAGTATATTAATTTTCATCTTTAAATTTATTAGTTATAGAAGAATAATTTTTCCTTTGGGAAAAATACATAATTTCTATCAACTAATAAAAGATTTATAATATCATTGTTTAAGACAACATAAATTATATGACTACAAATTTTAGATCAATTTGATCACTTTGGTGATTAACAAATTAATCTCACTTAATAATGTCATATAATAAATAACAACTTTAATGGAAAATTAATGGAGTTATAAAAGACATACAGATGTTACAAAATAGTTATAATTAAATACTAACATTCAAATATTTAATTGATTATAACTCACAATTAATTTGACATTATTCATAAAATAAGGCGATCATAAAGCATCATCATATTTTAAACGTAAATGGAGAGTAATCTTAGAATATAGTTACTTGTGTCGTTACATTTTAAATCACATAATTTTTATTAAAACATTTAAAGTTATAACATTAATGCATAAGGACCTAATAATTCATAATATAAAACGTGCATAAAATTTGATATACAAAAGGCATACAACTTCAAAGCATGTCAATTAAGTTTATAAACCACACAATATTTTAGTTCTAATTTCGGCAGTGGAAACGATAATTATCAACATGAATAACATGCGACATGTGAACAAATAGAAAATAAATATTGTGTATCTATTATTAAAAAGCAAATGAATGGTGTGTGGGAAACATGTATAGATTCATGCTTTGACATATTCCTTTGCATGTATATATTTTGCAAACGTAGAAAGAAAAAATGAAACAAGATAAACTATTTTCCTTATAAATTAATAATTTAAGGATTATTATCGATTCAATAACGATGGCTCTGATACCACATGTAAACATTTATATGTGTAGACATTAGCATCAAATGTACATGATGTACACATTAAACTATTATGCCAATGATCTTAGAATACGATAATAATCACATAGATAAGATGAACGAGTACAACATACCGGAGGCCGTAGTGGATGTCGACATGATGTAGACAACACCTTAAGCATAAACTAGTTTCTCTCCCTTGACCCACTTAAGTGTAGAGAGCTTGATGGATAGCTAAATGATTCTACTTGTGTGTGTTTTAGGGTAGGGAAAGGACTAGTTTATATAAGCTTTTAGGCCAGCATGTCCATCAATGCTAACAAGTATAACGGTCAAGATATAATGAACCATTAAGAATATTCATCATAATATTGAATTTGATTGATTACACCTTTAAAGGATTAGTAACCAACAAAAAGGACCATGACATAATCATGTCACATTTCTTACATTGGAATCTACACATACATTGTTTAAGAGACGAAATTAGCAGCATTAACCGATAGAAAGTAAACATTAAAAACCGTCCCATTGAGTCCAAAACTTCTAAATAGGCCTTTGATCAGTAAACATTAAAACATGCCCCATGTTTGAGTGTTGTTGTTGTACTAGGATATATCTCGTGATTTTCGTCTTGTGTATAAGGATTGTTTAATAAGTTCTTTCAATATATCCATTTGGCCATCATATATAATGATTTTTTGGACGATGCCTTTAAAAGATTGTTTTGGCATAAAGAAAAGTCATAAATTTTATCATCTATTTGGAAACAAAACTTTGCAAACTATATGTATGAATCTTCCTCACTGTCATTTTGCATTGCAAATCATATATAAATTTCAAAGATTTTCGAATTTTGGGTCTATTATCACGGGGCCCTTAAGAAATGGAGATAAACCATGAAGTCACAAATGTCCTTTCAATAATCATATCCTATCTATATGTATGAAGTTGCAGATCATATATTTTAAAGATTTTATCTAAACCATAGTCACAAATGTCCTTCAATCATATCCTATCCAATCAATCAATCAATAAATCAATCTTACCATCCATTTTTATCAAAATTAATAAAAAGACAATTTTCACCTTTTTTAAAACAACATATCTTGCAAATGGTAAATCTTCAAACTACAAAATACATTAACGAGAATTAAATTATCGTCTATAGATACGCACTTCTATATTTACGATAATTTTTTTTCAAAATTCCGCCTTGGAAAAATCATATATGATTGTAAAAATCGAATCACATATGATTTTCACAGATCATATATGATTTTTAAAAATCATATATAATTTTTAAAAATCGAATCATATATGATTTTCACAAATCATATATGATTTTTCTGTGCCGAAATTTTGAAAAAAAAACTCATTAAAAATATATAGAAATGCATATCTACAGAAAGATAATTTAATTCTCGTCGTGATGGTATGATTTTTTTCGCGTAACGATTAACGGTTTGCGAGATATTTAATTTTTAAGAAAAAGATGAATGTTTATTTTATTTTATTTTATTAGAAAAATGAATGCCTATATTTATATTTGAGATCTATATTGCCATCCTATCATTAATATGTAATTCGGACTTCCGGTAAAATTTGGCCTAACTTTTCACCCTCAAAGAGATTTTTAAAAAGCCTTTACTTTTCTATATACTCGCAACATATACCTATTTGTGATGACAAATGCCTTCAGAATTAGCCAAATAATCATCCAACAAAGCCTTTAAATTGGCAACATCATATCAAATTCAATAAACCACTAACCAAATTCCAATAAAAAGTAAGCATCTACATGCATGACCAAGATTGAACAATCTAAAAAGAAATCTAAAAAGAAAAAGAAAAAAACCTGAACAGATGGAGAGGAGGGAAGAGGACAGGTGGAGAAGATGGAAGAGTCAGCTTGAACCATGCATGGCCCTGTCATATGTTTTAGTCACATGTGGTGAGTTTTATGTGAAATATGGATGTGATATGTGGCATATGGATATGGATACGTGGTGATATTTACAATGTTTTTTTTTTTTTTTACCCATAAAGCACTCACTTTACTCATTAGTTGAGCACTTGAGCTTGGTTTAAGATCAGGAGGTTCTTAATACCGTAAATATGGCAACAGCTGACGCTTCGTTTTATCAGCTGTTGTTCAAAGAGCTATTGCTCATTCCTGTATCTTTCTATATGCTGATTGTATGTACGGTTTTGATCATATTTTTCTACATTTTACTTGAAGTTCATATTATAGATGATATTTTTAGTGGATTTAGAGGTAGTTATGTATCTCTTACTGTCGATTCGTCCTCCAAATTGTATAAACAAGTTGTGACCAAGTGCAGTTTGCTGCATGGAAGGTTGATACTCTTTCTTAAACAAGTTAGACTTTTATCATCAGACATGATTTGTAGATATATTTAATTTTAGTTGTGTAGATATGTTGATTCTAATTTTATGATTTTGTAAGGAAAAATGCCACATTGCATCTCCAAGTAATTAATTCTTATTGGTGCAGATACTTCTGCACTCCATGGCTTTCTAGTCCTCATCTTCAGACTATCTTACTCCGTCTTTTAGTTGAGACTCATAACTTCAACTACAAAAGGTAAAAACTATGTCACAAGGGTTGTCCACGGACCCCGATGAAATGCTGCTTGGTAGTGTTATTTTTAGTAAAAGCCCATGACTTTTCCTAATTGCACCCGGTCCCAAAGAAATTAAGTTTCCAGTCATTGTTTGATATTAACCTCAAACTTTGATATTAAAGTCCATATACCCGGTCACTTCTAGCCCTGGTTATTGTCACAAACACATTCCTGCAAACTTACCTAACCTCAAGGGCGGAGCTATTAAGGGACCGGGAAGCCCCCCTAGGCCTAAGCCCGTTAATGTATTTTTTCGCGATTTCATGTGTATTTCCGAAAAAAAATTTATTTCGGCCCTCCCATTTAATGTATTTCTCGAAAAAAATTTGTTTCGGCCCTCCCACGAAAAATTTTCTAGCTCCGCCATTGCCTAACCTGCCTATAAATAACGATAGTTTTGAGCTAAGACATTTCTAGGGTTTGACCATGCCATGATGCCGTAGACAACACAACTCAAGTGACAAAGAAATGAAAGATAAAAGGACATATCATTATTACAGATTTAAGTTTTATGGGCAGATAAAGAGATACAAAGGTTAAATCGTTTGCTGCGCACTTAACTTACTATTGTATTTCTATGGATAGAGAGTTATTTCGCTCTTCTGATGGTGGGACTATAGCTTTGGACTGGTTGATAAACTTTGATGGTAATCACCCTTCTTGGTTTTTAATAGTCAGCATTCTTGTAAATAGTCGCTAAAAGCTATGTTCTGGTTTTTAAACAGAGCACCTGAAAATGGAGGGATGTGTGTGCCTTAATATACAAATACAATACCTACACTAAAAAATCACATTGTGTGAACTCATGATAGTTCACCGGCGGAAATAGAGATCTTTCTTATAGAGAGTACGGGTATTGGTATTTAACTAGGCCATAATAGTTGCTGCATTCTTTTTGAACATGAACTTTGTGCAAAAGCTTTCTTAGGCTGCTATCATAGACTGACAAAGCAAGGTTTAGTAGTTTAATCATTTCGAGTTATTTAAAAGTTTTGGCTTTCAGTTATACATTTGAAAATGATAGCTATTTTAGTGGTTGTAATCCACATGTTGCGCCCACACAAGTCATGTATCTAGAAAAATATTCTTTCACACCCAAAGTGCAAAAATGCTGACAAAAGTTTTTGTAGGATTGCTGATATGTTTTGTCGGTATTTGATTGATATAATAATACATAGATTCAAACTGAGATCACATACGTTTTGAATTTCATGTAATAGCAACAGTTTTGATTTTGCATATATTATGGAGTCTACGAGAAAGAACAGAATATTATGTTTTATCTCAAGTTGTTTTCTTTGGATGTTCTGTATTCAGAGACTAGCATTCATGTTGATGGAAATAATATGGTTACTAGAGTGGTTCCCATTGTGATAGTGATTCCTGGCTTAACAAGTGACTCTGATTCCTCGGTGAGTTTCTTTCATGATTAAGTTGGCTCAATCTTATGATGGAACATGAAAATTGCCTGTTTCTCAGATTGATACTTTAAACCGGAGAAATAATTCTCACATTAACCTTATAATTTTCTGACGACTTAACAAGTCTGATAATGCTATTGGATCTAAAAATACAGTGCTGCATAATTGCTTAAAGGAAAAAAAAAGGTCTACATTATATGTTTATTCTGGCAGGCCTCTAGCAGCTAGTTGCTTAAAACACATTGCCTAAAGACATAATCCACAAATTTTTTCTAAATTGAGTGATGTTCATATAGATATCGAAGGGTATATCCCAAACACATTGTTCTGAAAATAACTACTACATGGCAAAGCATGGATATAATGTCAATGTCATAAGCAATCATCGGGGCTCGGAGGTGTACCACTCACTGTAAGTATTTACGACTCCTCTTGCACTACTTAGAAATCTTTCTGTCAAAGAAGTTATACAAGAGTTGCAACATTACTTTTATGTGATAGTACTTTAAGTCACATACCTATTTGGCTATTTCCAGCTGTGATCACGGTGGATGTGGTTGGCATTCATTTTAATATGTTTGTTAGAAAGATTTACTTTGATTTGCGGACATGTGGTTATGGTCAACCAATCCTATTAACTTGTGTTTAACGTGAAACATTGTGATTCTAGTGAGAATGAGAAATTTAAAAAACAAAAACTATATGTACCATTAGTATATAGATCAATAATAACGATTTTAGGAAATTTGTTGCATGTTTGCACAGTCTGATTGCTTCTACACTGGTGGAGGGACAGAGGATTTACGTGAAGTTGTGAATCACCTTCACTGTACTCAGCCTGACGCTCCTCTTTTAGCTATTGGGACTAGCCTTGGTGCCAACCTTTTGGTAAAAATAATTGTTTCTGTTTCAGAAATATATTTGTACTGTTTTTGTAATTATCTATACTATCTATACTACATTATAAAGCATTTGGGACTTTCTATTAAAGGAAGTCTTAAAATTTTAAGACCAAAAAAATTACTATAAAAGGAAAAGTAGAAAATGAATGTAAAATCTGAAAATTTAAGTCTCATTAAAACCATACGTAACCGCCCTCCAATAATGATACATTTTAATGGAATTGTTTATAAGAAAAGCTCACTATAGTTAAACCACCAATTTAATGCTAAAATTTGAAAAATAAAAATGTTTACCATTTTCACTATTCATAATTTAGACTATCTACTTTGAAAAACATTTATCTACTACTTTATAATAAGGAAGTTTAAAATAAAAAACATTTGCTCGCCACAAAAATAGTTATCGGGTACCCACCGCCGCATTGCGCGGGTACCCTTCTAGTACTCTTATAAGTATGTAACTCTATAAAACTATAAGCATATTGTTTCTCCATGGTATATGTATATTTTGAACTTTCAATGATTCTATGATAATTATGATCAATCTTGCAGGTAAAATATCTTGGCGAGGATGGGACTGATGCCCCGATTGTTGCGGCTGCATCCATCAGTAATCCTTGGGACCTTTTGGTATGTTTGTATTTAGTTATACTGACCTACAGTTAGATGACCAGCGGAAAAAGGACTTCAAATAATAGTAATACAACTTATATCTTAATGGTCCATGGTCCAGTTTTTATAATTAAGGTCAAAATACCAACTGTACGTTTATAGAAACTAAATAACTGGTTAAAAGTTTTGGTGGGCTAACCTGACCCAATCTGTTTTGACTCGCATACCAAATTACCCGTTTTAACCATTACCCGGCCCACACATTTTGCAACCTTTATATAAATATTCTTCTTTAATATCTTTAGTTTGTAATGAGTTTGCTCTTAGTACTATTACTTACCCTCCCTTTTGCAGATGGGTGACAGATTTTTTCACAGAGGGCTTATGCAAAGATTCTATAATAGAGTTTTAGCAAACGGCTTAAAAGATATCGCCAGGATGTATGCCATCACTCTTCATCTCTTTCAGTTTGAAAGATATTTCATTTAATGCATATGTCATGCTTACTGAAACCAGAAAAAAATCATCCGTCAGACATGACAGTTAAATTCTTAACTGACTTGTGTTGAGCCTTGTAGGCACCGAGTTGTCTATGCTCGTATTGCTGATTGGGAAGGCATCGAAAAGGTACACAATATTTAAATTTTGCAGTTATGAAATCTGTATTCTGAAGCTGAAAGTGGGACAATAAACCATACATTCAACTCGTATCTTTGGAAAATTGATTACCTGATACATCTCTTAAAGGCGCGTTCTGTTGGAGAGTTCAATAAAGCTACTGCTCGAGTTATTGGGAAGTTTGAGGTGATTTCGTTTGTTTAAATATCTGTTTACCACATTATCTTATTTACTTGCTATATTGGCACTCATTTATCAATGGTAATGTGTCATTCATCTAGACAGTTGATACATTTCATAGATGGGCTAGCAGTGGTCGTCTGGTGACAAGTGTAATGGTGCCACTTCTATGCATCAACGCCATAGATGACCCTCTCTGTACCTATGAAGTCATTCCATGGGATGAATGTCGGTATGAAAAAAAACTTAAAATTTCTCCTACTGTTTGAATTTTGCAACTCTTGTTAGACATCAAAACCTTAATTATTAGCATTGCTACTGGAAAGGAATGACTTGTTGGACCACATATGACATAATCATTTTTGTATTGTTTTTTATAAGTGGTTGCTATGATACAAAGGAATGACTTGATGTTTATCAACAGCATGAACAAAAATATTGTTCTAGCAACCACACAACATGGAGGACACATTGCATTTTTTGAAGGGATGTCTGGGAAGAGCTTGTGGTAAACTTTGTTTCCTAATATCTTTGAAAATGTTTTAATTTTACAGTGAATTGTTTATTCAATCCTATTGTTCTATGAACAAAGCAAATATTTCCATTTTCGTCTAGGTATCTTAGAAACTTGAGACATATTACTAAAAGCATTTTTATGCATGCAAATCAGTATTTGAATATTAATTCAGACTTCATTAGAATAACCAAGATTATCCCTAATCTACTGTACAGGTGGGTAAGGGTCGTTGAAGAATACTTCTCTGTTCTGCGTTCCAGCTCATTGCTGAACAAAATACAGGTAAAACACATAATATGTTACAGTAAGTGCTAAAAGAAATCATGTCTAATAATGAACCAGATCTCACTGCTTGTAGAACTGTGGTAACTTCTATGCTTATAAGATCTTCACTTTGGAGTTATTGTGTACCAAATTTTTACTCAAGTATTAGAAGTCACTCGGAGATAACTAATTTGTTCGATATCTTTCCATAAATCTAAAGAAATGATTTGGATGCCTAAAAGTACGTCTAACAACAAGAGTCAGACACGTGGAAAGAAAAATTACCCATGACGTCTGTCAGATACTATATGGTTGATACATTTGGCACATGATTTAGGAATCTATCACCGCTCTAATCTTACTTGGGGCCAGATTAACAGAAATCATAATATACTGTATTTTTGCATTGTCTGTAAGGTCTATTATTTGAAGTTATCATTTTCGAGCTCTTAGTTAAACGGGCTGGTTTCTTCAAAATTCCTCTTCGCTGATATTTCTATTTCTTATGATACCCAGGTCCAGTTAACAAAAGAGCAAGTTCAGAATTAAAGAAAGGCAATGAAAAGGAAGTTTATCGAAACAAAGAGTGCAATAGTTGATTTGGTATGTTGATGCTGCTATGGACCTTCTAGGAATGATTGTAATATGTTGGAATCGATTTTCTGTGCTTTCTGTGTACTTATGTTTGCTTTGTCACCTGTTTGTTGAAATCAGTCCAACATCATGTTGTAACTGGTGCCAGAAATATTTATAATCCTATCTATCTTATTATCAGTTTTCCAAATATCTTGCTAATTTAGTGAATGCAAGTCTTCGAAAGAATTAAAAACTAACATTAGATTTGTGTTTCGATAACTTTAAACAAGGGTCTCTCCTGCTAATTTGGGATACTTCTATAGTGTATAGTGAATTCGGTTTTGATCCGAAAACCGTTTTCAAAGAATGGTTTGTTTTAAGTCGGTTTGGTTCAATATCGTCCAGTTCGTTAGAATGGTGAACACCCTTAAATTGTAACAGGTTAGGCCACTAAAAAGCAATTAACTTTTTTCAAAAACCCGTTTTGGTACGTGAACTATAGGATGTATCATAAAGTTTAACAAATATTTTGAATACGCATATCTCTCTGAGTTGTCAGGTCAAAAATAATGACACGTATGACAAGTTACCAAAATGTTCATTTTTGAACACTTTTTATAAAAAGTTTGTGTTCCAACATTTTATGAGACGTTTTAAATTTCGCGTATCAAAATGATACTTTGAAGAAAATTGTTACTAAAATTTAAAAATAAGATATTAGTAGCGTGATCATAAATAAATAAGCTAGCATGTTTGGTTTACAAAAAGAGAATATCATCTGCATTAAGACAAGAAGCTTAAACAATGCATGGCCCTGTCATATGTTTTAGTCACATGTGGTGAGTTTTATGTGAAATATGGATGTGATATGTGGCATATGGATATGGATACGTGGTGATACTTGCAATGTTTTTTTTTTTTTTTTTTTTTTTTATTTTTTATATACCCATAAAGCACTCACTTTACTCATTAGTTGAGCACTTGAGCTTGGTTTAAGATCAGGAGGTTCTTAATACCGTAAATATGGCAACAGCTGACGCTTCGTTTTATCAGCTGTTGTTCAAAGAGCTATTGCTCATTCCTGTATCTTTCTATATGCTGATTGTATGTACGGTTTTGATCATATTTTTCTACATTTTACTTGAAGTTCATATTATAGATGATATTTTTAGTGGATTTAGAGGTAGTTATGTATCTCTTACTGTCGATTCGTCCTCCAAATTGTATAAACAAGTTGTGTCCAAGTGCAGTTTGCTGCATGGAAGGTTGATACTCTTTCTTAAACAAGTTAGACTTTTATCATCAGACATGATTTGTAGATATATTTAATTTTTAGTTGTGTAGATATGTTGATTCTAATTCTTATGATTTTGTAAGGAAAAATGCCACATTGCATCTCCAAGTAATTAATTCTTATTGGTGCAGATACTTCTGCACTCCATGGCTTTCTAGTCCTCATCTTCAGACTATCTTACTCCGTCTTTTAGTTGAGACTCATAACTTCAACTACAAAAGGTAAAAACTATGTCACAAGGGTTGTCCACGGACCCCGATGAAATGCTGCTTGGTAGTGTTATTTTTAGTAAAAGCCCATGACTTTTCCTAATTGCACCCGGTCCCAAAGAAATTAAGTTTCCAGTCATTGTTTGATATTAACCTCAAACTTTGATATTAAAGTCCATATACCCGGTCACTTCTAGCCCTGGTTAATGTCACAAACACATTCCTGCAAACTTACCTAACCTCAAGGGCGGAGCTATTAAGGGACCGGGAAGGGTCCCGGCCCCCCTAGGCCTAAGCCCGTTAATGTATTTTTTTCGCGATTTCATGTGTATTTCCGGAAAAAAAAAAATTATTTCGGCCCTCCCATTTAATGTATTTCTCGAAAAAAATTTGTTTCAGCCCTCCCACGAAAAATTTTCTAGCTCCGCCATTGCCTAACCTGCCTATAAATAACGATAGTTTTGAGCTAAGACATTTCTAGGGTTTGACCATGCCATGATGCTGTAGACAACACAACTCAAGTGACAAAGAAATGAAAGATAAAAGGACATATCATTATTACAGATTTAAGTTTTATGGGCAGATAAAGAGATACAAAGGTTAAATCGTTTGCTGCGCACTTAACTTACTATTGTATTTCTATGGATAGAGAGTTATTTCGCTCTTCTGATGGTGGGACTATAGCTTTGGACTGGTTGATAAACTTTGATGGTAATCACCCTTCTTGGTTTTTAATAGTCAGCATTCTTGTAAATAGTCGCTAAAAGCTATGTTCTGGTTTTTAAACAGAGCACCTGAAAATGGAGGGATGTGTGTGCCTTAATATACAAATACAATACGTACACTAAAAAATCACATTGTGTGAACTCATGATAGTTCACCGGTGGAAATAGAGATCTTTCTTATAGAGAGTACGGGTATTGGTATTTAACTAGGCCATAATAGTTGCTGCATTCTTTTTGAACATGAACTTTGTGCAAAAGCTTTCTTAGGCTGCTATCATAGACTGACAAAGCAATGTTTAGTAGTTTAATCGTTTCGAGTTATTTAAAATTTTTGGCTTTCAGTTATACATTTGAAAATGATAGCTATTTTAGTGGTTGTAATCCACATGTTGCGCCCACACAAGTCATGTATCTAGAAAAATATTCTTTCACACCCAAAGTGCAAAAATGCTGACAAAAGTTTTTGTAGGATTGCTGATATGTTTTGTCGGTATTTGATTGATATAATAATACATAGATTCAAACTGAGATCACATACGTTTTGAATTTCATGTAATAGCAACAGCTTTGATTTTGCATATATTATGGAGTCTACGAGAAAGAACAGAATATTATGTTTTATCTCAAGTTGTTTTCTTTGGATGTTCTGTATTCAGAGACTAGCATTCATGTTGATGGAAATAATATGGTTACTAGAGTGGTTCCCATTGTGATAGTGATTCCTGGCTTAACAAGTGACTCTGATTCCTCGGTGAGTTTCTTTCATGATTAAGTTGGCTCAATCTTATGATGGAACATGAAAATTGCCTGTTTCTCAGATTGATACTTTAAACCGGAGAAATAATTCTCACATTAACCTTATAATTTTCTGACGACTTAACAAGTCTGATAATGCTATTGGATCTAAAAATACAGTGCTGCATAATTGCTTAAAGGAAAAAAAAAGGTCTACATTATATGTTTATTCTGGCAGGCCTCTAGCAGCTAGTTGCTTAAAAGACATAATCCACTTTTTTCTAAATTGAGTGATGTATATGGCAGTATATAAAACACATTGCCTACTACATGGCAAAGCATGGATATAATGTCGTCATAAGCAATCATCGGGGGCTCGGAGGTGTACCACTCACTGTAAGTATTTATGACTCCTCTTGCACTACTTAGAAATCTTTCTGTCAAAGAAGTTATACAAGAGTTGCAACATTACTTTTATGTGATAGTACTTTAAGTCACATACCTATTTGGCTATTTCCCCCAGCTGTGATCACGGTGGATGTGGTTGGCATTCATTTTAATATGTTTGTTAGAAAGATTTACTTTGATTTGCGGACATGTGGTTATGGTCAACCAATCCTATTAACTTGTGTTTAACGTGAAACATTGTGATTCTAGTGAGAATGAGAAATTTAAAAAACAAAAACTATATGTACCATTAGTATATAGATCAATAATAACGATTTTAGGAAATTTGTTGCATGTTTGCACAGTCTGATTGCTTCTACACTGGTGGAGGGACAGAGGATTTACGTGAAGTTGTGAATCACCTTCACTGTACTCAACCTGACGCTCCTCTTTTAGCTATTGGGACTAGCCTTGGTGCCAACCTTTTGGTAAAAATAATTGTTTATGTTTCAGAAATATATTTGTACGGTTTTTGTAACTATACTCTTATAAGTATGTAACTCTATAAAACTATAAGCATATTGTTTCTCCATGGTATATGTATATTTTGAACTTTCAATGATTCATGATAATTATGAACAATCTTGCAGGTAAAATATCTTGGCGAGGATGGGACTGATGCCCCGATTGTTGCGGCTGCATCCATCAGTAATCCTTGGGACCTTTTGGTATGTTTGTATTTAGTTATACTGACCTACAGTTAGATGACCAGCGGAAAAAGGACTTCAAATAATAGTAATACAACTTATATCTTAATGGTCCATGGTCCAGTTTTATAATTAAGGTCAAAATACCAACTGTACGTTTATAGAAACTAAATAACTGGTTAAAAGTTTTGGTGGGCTAACCTGACCCAATCTGTTTTGACTCGCATACCAAATTACCCGTTTTAACCATTACCCGCCCCACATTTTGCAACCTTTATATAAATATTCTTCTTTAATATCTTTAGTTTGTAATGAGTTTGCTCTTAGTACTATTACTTACCCTCCCTTTGCAGATGGGTGACAGATTTTTCACAGAGGGCTTATGCAAAGATTCTATAATAGAGTTTTAGCAAACGGCTTAAAAGATATCGCCAGGATGTATGCCATCACTCTTCATCTCTTTCAGTTTGAAAGATATTTCATTTAATGCATATGTCATGCTTACTGAAACCAGAAAAATCATCCGTCAGACATGACAGTTAAATTCTTAACTGACTTGTGTTGAGCCTTGTAGGCACCGAGTTGTCTATGCTCGTATTGCTGATTGGGAAGGCATCGAAAAGGTACACAATATTTAAATTTTGCAGTTATGAAATCTGTATTCTGAAGCTGAAAGTGGGACAATAAACCATACATTCAACTCGTATCTTTGGAAAATTGATTACCTGATACATCTCTTAAAGGCGCGTTCTGTTGGAGAGTTCAATAAAGCTACTGCTCGAGTTATTGGGAAGTTTGAGGTGATTTCGTTTGTTTAAATATCTGTTTACCACATTATCTTATTTACTTGCTATATTGGCACTCATTTATCAATGGTAATGTGTCATTCATCTAGACAGTTGATACATTTCATAGATGGGCTAGCAGTGGTCGTCTGGTGACAAGTGTAATGGTGCCACTTCTATGCATCAACGCCACAGATGACCCTCTCTGTACCTATGAAGTCATTCCATGGGATGAATGTCGGTATGAAAAAAAACTTAAAATTTCTCCTACTGTTTGAATTTTGCAACTCTTGTTAGACATCAAAACCTTAATTATTAGCATTGCTACTGGAAAGGAATGACTTGTTGGACCACATATGACATAATCATTTTTGTATTGTTTTTTATAAGTGGTTGCTATGATACAAAGGAATGACTTGATGTTTATCAACAGCATGAACAAAAATATTGTTCTAGCAACCACACAACATGGAGGACACATTGCATTTTTTGAAGGGATGTCTGGGAAGAGCTTGTGGTAAACTTTGTTTCCTAATATCTTTGAAAATGTTTTAATTTTACAGTGAATTGTTTATTCAATCCTATTGTTCTATGAACAATGCAAATATTTCCATTTTCGTCTAGGTATCTTAGAAACTTGACATATTACTAAAAGCATTTTTATGCATGCAAATCAGTATTTGAATATTAATTCAGACTTCATTAGAATAACCAAGATTATCCCTAATCTACTGTACAGGTGGGTAAGGGTCGTTGAAGAATACTTCTCTGTTCTGCGTTCCAGCTCATTGCTGAACAAAATACAGGTAAAACACATAATATGTTACAGTAAGTGCTAAAAGAAATCATGTCTAATAATGAACCAGATCTCACTGCTTGTAGAACTGTGGTAACTTCTATGCTTATAAGATCTTCACTTTGGAGTTATTGTGTACCAAATTTTACTCAAGTATTAGAAGTCACCGGAGATAACTAATTTGTTCGATATCTTTCCATAAATCTAAAGAAATGATTTGGATGCCTAAAAGTACGTCTAACAACAAGAGTCAGACACGTGGAAAGAAAAATTACCCATGACGTCTGTCAGATACTATATGGTTGATACATTTGGCACATGATTTAGGAATCTATCACCGCTCTAATCTTACTTGGGGCCAGATTAACAGAAATCATAATATACTGTATTTCTATTTCTTATGATACCCAGGTCCAGTTAACAAAAGAGCAAGTTCAGAATTAAAGAAAGGCAATGAAAAGGAAGTTTATCGAAACAAAGAGTGCAATAGTTGATTCGGTATGTTGATGCTGCTATGGACCTTCTAGGAATGATTGTAATATGTTGGAATCGATTTTCTGTGCTTTCTGTGCACTTATGTTTGCTTTGTCACCTGTTTGTTGAAATCAGTCCAACATCATGTTGTAACTGGTGCCAGAAATATTTATAACCCTATCTATCTTATTATCAGTTTTCCAAATATCTTGCTAATTTAGTGAATACAAGTCTTCGAAAGAATTAAAAACTAACATTAGATTTGTGTTTCGATAACTTTAAACAAGGGTCTCTCCTTGCTAATTTGGTTGACCAAAGTTTAATCAAGCTATATTGCTGTTAGCTTCATAATCATATTCATCACATACCATCATTATATATCAATCTGGTATCTAAGTTTCTCTATCCTTCTACATAGTACTCAAAAACACTCAATTATCATAAAAAATCAGATCTTCATTCTCCCACATAACAGTGCTAACAATTATTTGAGCCTTAATGTTTGAGTTTCCGGCTATCTATGGTGTATATAACATAACAACTATATGATTTCAGTTGAGTATTATTGTTTCTAAATATCACACAACTATGCGAGACCTTGAATATTAATTTCATCAAACCCAGGTAAACGTAACAAGATGGTGCCTCATTCATGCTTAATTTGACACGTGAAGTAAACAAAATATCCTATCGAATGCAAGGAAATGCTTTCACCGTAAATACGCAGCTCTTTTAGAAGGAATGATGAGTAAACTTGGGAGGTTGATCCAGATTAAATTCTAAGTTCTGTTTACAAGTTTTATATGCCTGAGTACAAATGATTACCAAAAGATATCAGATTGAGCACCAGAAGGTCCGAATGACTTTACCACACAAGGTTCCTCACAACCAAAAAAAGGTCCCAAAGCATACCCAAGATTGTATTATAATTCATAAAGTTCCTTCTAAAAATACCGTTGTTATGTAACCTGTTATGGACTGAAAGATCATAGTAATAGACCATGCTTCTAATAATACTTCCGTTGTTATGTAACCTGTTATGGACTGAAAGATCATGCTTCTCAAGGAAATGCTTTTACACAACCCACAAAACTCTTAATAGATAAAAGTAACTTTAAGTGATTCACAGTAAAATAGCAAAATTGTGAAAATGGGGATCTCTAAACAATCTGAAACTTCGATTTCAGTAGCAACTCACAAGAAAAACCTTCTTCTACTAGTGTCCATTTCGGGCTGTGGTACAAAGAAAAGAACAAGCAAAAAGATCAAATAAGACACACAAACAGGAACTTTATGCAATAGAAAGGTAGATAAGTGGAACTAGTTAATACCTTGTGAACCCACTCATACTCCCCTCCTTTTGTATCAAAAGTTCCATGTTGTAAACTAGTTAACTTTAGGGTGAAACGTGGTCCACATTCCTGCAAATTATCAACGAAATTAACACTTCAAATCATCAAGGCAAAACAAGAATCCAAAGTCTAGCGAAATTTCACTTAAAATCAAGGGGAAACATGAACCCGAGGTCTACCGAAACATATTTTTTGTTCTCTCTATATTCGTATAAAAAATCGCAGATTAAAACGCTTGTTACTAGTGGTAGCAACTAATCTTGTGAATGGGTCAAATTAATTACAATTCAGATAGTGTCCGAAACAAAGAAGTGGTTAGAAACAAAATGGGTGAAATGGGTTGATAGTAACCAGAAGTGGATTTTTTTATAATACATACCACCTCCTATATTGTTTTATTAAATAATCATTACCATTACATGGTATCAAACTATCTATACTACTATATAAAGCATTTAAGTCGCTGGCTCCACAAAAATTAAGATAAGGAGCTCTAATCATTAAATGATACGTGTCACTTTCTAACTAAAAAATAACAAAAAGGAGGGCTCTAACAAACTAAAATAAGGAGTCGATAATAATGGTGATACATGTCACCTTAACTAATTAATCACCTTTATTTTAAATTTAAATATCTTTTAATTCGTTTAATTTTTTATGATCAAATTTCATCGTATTTTTTAAAATTTTGTGATCTTTAATTCAACATCCATTTTAATATATTTTTATGAGTTTTAGTTTTTACATTTTTAGTAGGTTTATTTTATTTTGATTCAAATTTTTATAAATTTAACCTTTATTTCAATCAATACAAACTTTATTTATCAAAATCATTTACTTTTGGGAAAGTGTTTGACGTGTAAGAGATTGTGAAGGTCTTTTATATGAGGAATAATGATGTCACGGAAAAGATAACAATATAATAACATGAGTTGATAATATATAATATTAAACTTGAAGAAATTGGTCAATTTAACCCAACTAGTGTTTACCCTACAGAAAGATTACCCATTTCATCCCAAACACGAGTCGACCATATAGCCAACCCACCTGGACCCACACCCACTTTGGAAGAAAAAAAGAATTACCTGCAAACGAGCAATCACTTTCAGTTTTGAGGTCTTCTCCTCATCTCCATTATCATCTTCTTCATTGTCGTCCTTTTTCTTGCTTGCAACTATCTGTTTGTTCTCTCTAGTTTCAAAAATGTACCTAGACAACAAAGAAGCTAGCTTACATCCAGGAATCCTTCCTCCAGAAGTATCTGGTTAAACAAGTATTTTAACATAGCTTACCGATGATGACGGAAGAATATAAAATCACGTTGATTGTGGAAGGTGACAACTCTTCGACCACGAAATTCAGGATCTTGTGGAAAAAGTGATTGTATTAACCTAGAGAAAGAAAGAATAAAGAAGACATCCTTAACCAACAATCCAAGAAAAAACAATATAACCCGAATAATAACCATGGGCAGGATTTATGATTGACTTGCAAGTTACAGTAACAGACAGGTTTAGCAAGTTGCTAAGTAATTAATAATTGTAAAAATCTCAACCTGCCAACACGATGACCAAGGCGTGTAGTAAAGTTGTTTAGCACTAGCTCAGGTTTATGACCTGTTGGGTTACCGTGATTCTGCAATAACATAGAACAAAATGTGTTAAAAGCCTCCGTGAATAGATGGTATATGACAATCCACTTATTATTCAGATAAAGACTACAAACATATTTCAACTGATTATTGTTTTTCCTACTGTTAGATTACAAACCTATCCTATATCATCATCTTCTCAAACTAATGAAAAATACTAATCGCCGTCAAAACACAATGGATATCTAAACTTTCATATTATGAAATTTCAAATATTTTGGATATTATTAAGTGCAGAGTCACGTTTTAATCATAGATGCTATGACCCTACATAACCTATACCCTAAACACACAAGTCGGACAGATACAGCCCCAAAAAACAAGACGTTGAAAATTTGGCATACAGTTTCACATGGGTTAAAAACGTTTTTGTTACTGGAAGTCATATCAGCATACCCTTGAATTAATTGTTGATCTTTACTCTCACTTATCAAGGTTAGCTATAAAAAGCTACTTGTTGCCATCTAAGCAAAACTAAAAGGCTTAAAAATTGCAACCCTTTACCACTTTAACTAACTAATCAACCTTTCAGTTCATTATGGATGTGCCTGAAATAGGTAGCGCTGTAACAAAGCACACGTCCAACAAATAATTTTCCAAGAAGTTCTTTAACATTCATCATGAACAAGATTTTACATTCATTTAATTAATAAAAAACAAGGACAAAAGTCTGGTTTGTTTGTTTACATTCGTAAACATTCAGCAATCCTTTCACTGTGAATCTTATATACTTTTAACAAAATAGTTATATCCATTAGACCTGCACAAACAAAAAATGACTGTCTATTTTACATGTCTTATAGTTATGCCCATTCATTTAGTCATCAGTATCTTTATAAACAAACATAAACAGTCTTGTTAACTTAATGAGCGTATACAACAAGAAATACCATTCATTTAAATGTTTCCTTTACCATGTTCGGTTAAATAAAACATGCAAACACAAACAAGCCCCCGTTCGTGTCAATTTGATCTATTTACGGCCCTTCGTATAGGCCATTAAAATACACGATCACAAACAGGGCATGTTCCTGTTTGTTTGTTTAAGTTGAACCAAAAAAAAAAAACACTTGAACGGACGATGAATCTTGTTAAGATACATTTCCTGAAAAGCTCAAGTGTTGGTTTCTGTCACTTGACTGTGTTTCTTAAGACGCTAAATGAGCATACACCAGCATAAAATATTTAAAATATTTGCTCATATTTATTCATGTTGTTCATTTAAGTATAACAATATCGGTGTGTGTTCTTGTTTGTTTATTTAATTAAACAGAGATAAAATCAAGTTCATGATTACTGATTTGATTAACAAACCATCATGAACGGATTACCCTAACAAGAACAAGACTTTTGTCCTTGTTCGTTTATTTAATAAACAAATATAAAATCTAGTAGTTACCCAAAAAAATATAAAATCTAGTTCGTGTTAACTCGTTTGATATAACAACAAACATAAACGAAGTTCGTGTCAATAAATCCATTGAACGTCAGTTTATTTGACTTTAACATGCACATAGAAATGGAGCATGTATAGTTTGTCCAGAAATTGAGAAAACTAGAGAACTGCAATTGATCTGATATGCATTTTCTAGGAAGGAGGCTCATATCTACATTCACTTATGGTAACATAACATGCCCTGCACAAGTTGATTTCATTATCATAGACAAAAATGCTATAATTTCTTTATCAAAATAAATAATTTTTCGCTTTTCACTTCTATTCTATTTTAAGAGCTACATATAGAGCCTTTACTAAAGACATAATGTGCTTAGGGAGTCTTTGTCTAAGCTTATATGATGGGCTTATAAGCTTATTAGCTTATATGTGTTACATAAGCCTAAACAAGTGTAGTCAAGCACTCAAGCTTATATAAGGTGTTTTGATAAGCCCCAAAAGTGTGGCTTATATAAAGGGGGTTGGGCATATAGAACATTATCCATTATAAATTAATGTTTTACCCTTAATTATACCTAATTTACCATTCAAAATCTTCAACCCATGTCTTTTCTTTGTCATTTACCAACCTAAGCTAAGCCAAACACTTGAGCTTATTAGCTTACTAAACATTAGCTAATCCAAACACTCAAGATGGGCTTACGAGTTAATGATATAAACTTATAAAGGCATAAGCTACTTATATAACATAAACATAAGCCCAGTTCATAAGCTTAGCAAACACCCCCTTCGTACGTATAATGCTAAAAGAGTAACTAATGAGACAAGTTAGTTGTGTCTTGTGTGGAAAAATATAACTATTTTGAAGATGAGGTACAAGTTTAAGATATTTTATACCTTAAGATCCTTATGCAATACAAGATTTGACAGCTTGAAATGGGCTGTAGGTCCATTGGGTAATCCAATAATCAAAAGAGCATCTAGTAAACATCCAAAAACAAAATTCGTCAATATAAGAGAAGAAAAAGAATGTAAATAGCTTAACTGAGAGAAAACAAAGTACAAAATTAAGTGAATGAATCAAAGTCGAATAAGAAATAACCTGGTTCTCGGCGGCTGGTGTGAACGACGATAATAGATGTATATTCTTTGTTGTTAGCATAATCCACAATCTGAAATTTACAGCCAAAATCAGTACTCGGGATTCGTTAAAAATTAAAACTAATGGGAAGAATAGAATCATAACTCTGAATTTTTCCATTTACCTTCTTCAAGTCATACGTTCCTCTTTTATAGTAATCAGCATTCGGGATAATGGTGAGTAAATCCTTAATCAACGCAGGTCCCCTCTATAATAATTTAAGAAACATACAATCATCAACATTGGCACATTTCTAGCACGTAACCTTAAAACCACCTAACACAAACGACTAAAAGGAAAACCTACAGTTGAATTGAAACGACAAGTTGTCATCAGCACTTTGGTGGTCGTTCAGAGTTCAAAATTGAACTAAACTCATCAGCATCATTACCCGCAAAAAGCTGCAAAACCACACATCACATATCAAAACAATATCCCAATACAAAAGACCAATCTTACGTCGCATACATATACATCAAAAATAAACCTCTTCATCGTCCGGCTTGCACACAGTTTCATCAGCCTCTCTCGTATTCTCAATCGTACGAGGAACCTTCCTCGGCGGAAGCTGCAAACACAATACAAACATAAACAATTAGACATCAATATCATCATCATCATCATAAATAAACAAACTAAATATACCTCTTCACCAAGCTCAAGAGCTCTATTCTCAGCAGCTTCACGCGCTTTCGCAATCTTCTTCTTCTCCAGCTTCTTGTCATGTTTAATTTTGGCGTAAACAGCTGACCGCTTCTCTTTATTCTTAATCATAGACGGCAACAACTGCGGCTTTACACTAACTTGATCACCATCGGATGATCTCTTACTATCGTTCCTCTTACTATGTTTTTTCGACGTATCATCGTCGTCAGAATGCGCTTCACGGTCTCTTTTCCTCCCCATTCCTTACTCTACACAACAGAAGTTTAATGAAAAAAAAGTTACAGAAACAATATTTTGACCTAATTCTAATGAAAATAATTAAAACAACAATTATAAGTCATTTAAGTAGTGATTTTTTATGATAACTGTCCTAATTTTCGTGATGTTTATTATATACAATGTGAAAAATATACATATAGGTACTGGAACATTTATAAATATACTTACAGTGTGTGTGAAAGAAGATGAATACTAACCTCTGTGTATGGCGGCAATAGGGATGTTGAGAGAGATGAAAGAAAATGGGCTTTAGAAAGATGTTTAATTAGGGTTTTGATTTCGAGTATTTGTTTCACAAACAAACCCGACCCGGTTACCGACCAAGTTATATTAAAGTTTGCACTATAGTCCTTCGAGTGAAAATACTTGCACTTTATTACCTTTGAGTAGCTTGATTTTACATGTGGTTAGGACGTTACACTAAACTAGTTGGGTACTCGCGGTTGTTTAACTAAATATTTTTGTTAGTAAATGTCTTTCCATTGTATGTTTTAGGGAAATAAATTTTTTCGGTTGCACACTTTGCTTAATGATGCCTTAATAGATAGCGACGATTTCGCTATTAAAACAACTTTAAAAAATGTAATAGACGGATGATATATTTGAAAAGTTAAGTAGAAGAAAGTTACTAAGGGTGCGCTTGGTTCAAAACGGGAATGGGAAAGGAAAGGAATGAGAATGCAAAGGGAATGCAAAAGAATGTAATGGTGATTATCATTATCTTTGATAGCGGACGAGAAAAATACATTAACCTCCAAAGCCGCGTGGTGGTGGGCCGGTGGTTAGTGGTGGTGGTGGTGGTTGCTTTGGTGGTGATGGTGGTGGTGGTAGATGGTGGTGGTGATGGTCGGTGGTGGTGATGGTGGTGGTGGTGGCGGCCGCGCGGTGATGGCGCGCGGTGGGCGGCCGTCAGCGATGGTGCGCGGCCGCTAGTGCGCGGCCGCTAATGGTGGTGGTTGGTGGTGGTGGTGGTCACGTGGATGATGGTGGTGGTGGATACCGTGGTGGTGGCGATGGCGGCCGCCAGTGGTGGTTCTAATGGCGCGGTGGTGGCGTGGTGATGACTATTGGTGGTGGTGATGGCCGTGGTGGTGGTGGTGGTGGTGGTGGTGGATGCGGTGGTGGTGGTGGTCGCTAATGGTGGTGGTGGCGCGGCGCGAATGGCGTGGCGCGCGGAAGTGGCAGCAGCGCGCGCGTGGCGGTTGTTGGCGTGGTGGTGGTGGTGATGGTAGGCGGTGGTGGTGGTGGTGGTGGTGGTGGTGGTGGTGGTGGTGGTGGTGGTGGCCGGTGGTGGTGGTGGCGGTGGTGGTGGCTATCGCTTGCTGGTCGCTCAGTGGCGGGTAATCATTACCATACCTCCCATTTACCGGTAATGCCCCATTATCCAATACTAAACAATGATCAGATTCCCTAAGATTAACCAAGATATTTAATCATTACCTTTGCCATTCCCCACCCCCATTACCCCAACCAAGCACCCCTAAATTACCCTTAAAACGTATTTACATTATTTAACATGTCAGTAATTTATTTTATAGTTGTATTTTTCTCGCAATTCTTTTTTTTTAATGAGCTTCTTAGTTTGTGTGTTTATTAACATATATAAATAAAGAAAAATAAGGAAATGTATCATGAAAAGTTAATGGATTAGTGAATTTGTTTATAAAAGACATTGATAACGTATCAATATTAATGGCTCAAGCTCATTAATTATACGCTCGAATCAAGCGCATCACCAAGGCTCATCAACACTTGATAAAAGTTTGGCTTAAGTCTCAGGCCACGTAGAGTATGGAAAGACCTCCCAGGCCTGACTGAGTAAGACAAATGCTATTGCTCCAATTTTCACTAGCGGTTAAGATGTACCATCTGACATTGCACAGTGAGGACGCACGACAAGCACTACTACATACGAGCTAAAGGACGAGTGACATTTGTCCTCCTTTTCTACTTCCGGATGATCAACACCTGTCTCTCTAGCAGTCGTTGATCATCCTCAAAGGGTTTATATCTAAACCCTACAAGGCTCTCTATGAAAGGAGAGCAACACACACAATCACATAAGTTTTCACACACTTGGGCAAATATTGCCTCACAACAGCGCAACATGGTTCTTGTTTAAGTGTTACCCGAGCCTCTTGATCTATATCAGTCTCATCGGGTCTTTACCATTCAACACGGGAAACCAAACAACAAAATCATTTAAAAAGGGATTTGCTAAACAATTATGCAATGCTTAATGCACATTAACTTATATGTTCTTTTCATATTTAGGGTGTGTTTGACCCGAAATACAAACAAGGTCGGGTTTCGGGTTAATATATATTTCTTATTCGGGTTCGGGTCAAGCCCGAGTGACCTAAATTTTTTTTCATAGAGTAGACTAAATCCCATAATATACTTACAAATTGTTACAGAATTGTTAACCCATACCAGTTAACAACATATAAGTACATTACATTGCAATTCGTAGTTAAAAACAAACTTACCTTTCATTTCCCAAAAAAAAAAAGGACAATGTATTCCAATTCCAAATGATCGAAGCATAAAACTTCATCATAACTTGAATTCCTTTTCTTCCCTACAAGATTTGGCATTTTTATACCAAAGGTACTAGTCTTTCTTGGTTGATTTTGTTGTTAAGGTTTCTAGGGTTTTAAGTTTTTTAAGGTTAAAATTTGTAAAATTAATTGTTTCAGATTTTAAGAACTATAGGGATTAGAATTTTTGTTTAGTTTTCTTTGATTAGGGGTTGGTCCTGTAAGATTTAGAGTAGATTAACTAGTTGTTATTTGTTAGTTATCATTTAAATTGTCATAAACTCATAATATGTATGTGTAAATGGTTTAGATGTCGGGCTCGACCTCAAACTTGGTGGAAACAATAGTAGAAGTTGAAAGTAAGAACACGAAGAAAAGAAAAAAATCACAAAAGGAAGCGGCTGGCAAAAAGTGCAATAGTAAAAGGTTGTCAAAGGTTTGGATAGACTTTGAAGATGTAGACCCGGTAGAAGGTGAGTTGCCTGAAGATGTTAAAGCTGTGTGTAAGCATTGTGGTGATAAGTTTAAATGTCATCATGTCAAGCATGGTAATAAAAATCTCAAAAGACATTTGCTAAAGTGTAAACCATATTTAGCCAAACAAAGTGAAGGTCAAACTAATATTATGTTTGATCATGGTGATGGAAATAAAATTATGGCGTGGAAATTTGACCATAAAGAAAGTAAGAAAGCTTTGGCACACATGGTTATAGTTGATGAGCTCCCTTTAGTTTTGTTGAGCGTGAAGGCTTTAGACACTATTCTAAGATTAATCACCGTTGTTCGATGTTCCATGTAGAGGTACTACTACTCGTGGATCGCTACAAATTATATGAGGAGGAGAAAATAAACTTTAATGTAATTCAAAAAGCATTGGTAGGGTATGTTTAACTACCGATAGTTGGACATCTTTACAAAAGAAGAGTTACATGGCTCTAACGGTCATTTTATAGATAATGAATGGAAGTTAAATAAAAAGTCTTGAACTTTGTCGCCTTGATGGTCACAAAGGGATAGATATTGGAAAGGGAGTAGAATCTTGTGTGAACGAGTGGGGCATTAATGCTATAATGGCTATATCGGTTGATAATGCAAGTCCAAATGATAATGCAATTAATTTCTTGAGAAAAACATTTGCAAAGAAAGATAATTGTTTATTAAATGGGAAATGGATTCACATCAGATGCGCGACTCACATTTTGAATCTTGTAGTGCAAGATGGTATTAAATCAGTTGATAAGTCGATTGAGAATATTAGATATGCGGTAAAGTGGATAAAAAGCCTGCAGCGTAATCGAGAAATTTAAAAGATGTGCGGAAAGTGCTAAATGTGATATCACAAAGAATTTGATAATGGATGTTTCAACGAGGTGGAACTCCACCTACATGATGTTGGAAGTTGCTCAAGAATATGAAGATGGTTTTGATAGATATGATTTATAAGATGCGGCTTTTGGGAATGCTATTCGCAAAAAGGGTCTTTGGGTGCCATCACATGAAGATTGGGATAAAGCGAGAAAGTTGTGTGAATTTCTTAAAATATTTTACGATATTACTTTGAGGTTTTCGGGGACAAAATATGTGACGTCACATACGCTCATTGTTGAATTATCTACTATTCGTGAACTTTTGAGAAAACAACTCTTCTGTGATGTTTTGAGAGTACTGCTAGAGGATGAAATTCTTTATAAAATTGCTAAGGTGATGAAAAAGAAGTTTGACAAGTATTATGGAGAGAATGAAAATATGAATGCGTTGTTGTATTTTGCTTTTCTACTTGATCCAAGAAACAAAGATGAATTTTTGCATATTGTAATGGATGACCATTATGGAGCGGAAGGACTACCATTGGTGGAATTGAAGAAACAATATATACATGTGTTAATATAAATAAACCGTAAAAACGTTTATTAATATTTAGCGATCTCTTTGTGTTTTGTTGATAACAAATATAATGTTATTATAAGTAAAATTATAAGGATACATGTTATTTTTGTAAAGCATCAACACATAGTCATTTAATACAAATTGTTGTAATATATCATTTGTTATAATAGTTTATTAGGATAGGTAAAAACCACAACCCATGACCCATACCCATGGATCATATCCATAACCCATGGAGTTAACCCATACCCATTGTCTAGATGCATTGAATCTATTAGATACATTGTATCTAATTAGATACCCTTGGTTCATAATTAGGACCCATGACCCATGACCCACATAACCCAAAACCCATGGGCAAACAGAGTGTCTCATGATCCCCTGAGTTACACTAGACGGATCCTCATGCAAGGGATCCGTGGGATCCGTGCAACAATGGCAAGAATTTGCCTATAAACAGAGAGCCATTTCTTCATTTTTACTCACCCTCTTCTTACAAACTCTCATATATTCTTACACTCTTCTAACAAAAGATCACTGATCTAGAGTAGTTCTTCTTTCTTTATTGTGATTCTCATATAGGTCCTTCTAAGGCGAGATCACGAGCATTCTACAAGTCATCCAAGCAAGGGTCCTTGATTGATTTGTTCCTCCACAAGATTTCGTAGCAAAGATCTTGTATTTCATATTTCACATATTTGTTGTGTTATAGTAGTGTTGGTTTGGTCCTCCGTGTTACGGACTCGGTATTTAGCTTTGTACCGAAAAGTGTAAGCGACATTGTGAAGGCTTCTTCGCCAAGTTGAAGGAGTTTGTTGACATAGTGCTTGAACTCTAGTAGGTTACCTGGGAGTGGAGTAGGCAAGGAAGGTGTCCTTGTAGCCGAACCACTATAAATCGGTTGTGTCATTTCTATCATTTACTTTACTTACTTTCTATTTGCATTACACTTAGATCTATACTTTATCTTCATCCATATGATTTCATATAACATCGAATCTAAAGTTTTTGAAACTAACTTAAAATTGGCCAAACTATTAACCCCCCCCCTTCTAGTTTTCTACAATTGGCATCAAGAGCTAAGTTTATAAAAGTTTTAAAGTAAACCGTATTTTAAAAACTTTTCGATCACTATGGGTTCAAAATTACAAGGAAGGGCAATCAATGCAACGACCTCCACTACTTGAAACTAACGGTTTTATATATTGGAAAATAGATTCAAACGATGTGAAGTCAAAAGATATTGATCTTTGGTACATCATTGTTGAAGGCGATTTTGAAGTCACTACAAAAGATGAAAACGGAAATTTAGTTAACACACCTCATGATAAACTCACCGATGATATTAAGAAAAAGCTTTTCAAAAATAGTGAAGCTAAAATGGTTTTATATAATGCTTTACCCAAAAAGGAATCGAAAGAATTTCCATGCTCAAAACCTCTAAAGAAATTTGGAATTATTTAGTTGTAACTCATCATGGTAATCAACAAGTTAAAAACAATAAAATAGATTTATTTGTTCAACAATATGAACAATTTTCAATATCGGATGAGGATACTATAGATCATTCTTTTGCTAACTTTAATACTATAATTACATCTTTACAAGCACTTGATGAGTCTTTCTAGTCATAATCATGTTAGAGATATCTAAGGGCACTTCCATCCAAGTGGAGATCTAAGGTGATCGTAATCAAGAATCAAAATACTTGTCAATCCTCACCCTTGATGAACTCATAGGCAATTTAAAAGTCTATGAGCTTGTCCTTGCTAAAGATTTCAAGCCTCAAAAGTGAAAGAGAAGCACAAATCTCTTGCCCTTAAAGCTAAGAAGGTCTCAAGCGATGAAGAGAACTCCTCTTCGCATAGTGATGATGAGGAGTATGCCATGGCGGTAAGGGACTTCAAGAAGTTTTTTAGAAGAAAGGGAAGATACGTCAAACAACCTTATGACGACAAGAAAGGGTTCCGGAAAAGCAAAGATGACGAGAAGGCAAGGGATGAACGCGCTTGCTTTAAATGTGTGGATCCCAACCACTTTATTAGTAAGTGTCCCAAACATTATGAACAAAAAGCGTTCGTGAGCGGTTCGTGGGGAATGAGCGAGGAGGAGGACGATGAAATTTGTCTCATGCCAAATGACGAGGTATGTCACGAATTCTATAGTAGCTCATCATTAGATGATGATTCATTGCATAATAAATATGATAAACTTTGCAAAATTACTTTAAAAGTTATCAACAAAAACAAGTTTTTGAAAAACCAAAATCAACATTTAGAAAAGGAAGTCATTAAGTTAAAAGCAAAATTAAAACGTCTAGAAAAAGGGAAGATAGCAAGTGGGGAATGTGAACTTATGCTCAACTTCAAACACTAGTTGATCATCTAGACTCTAAGATTGCTAGAATGAATACTAATACTCTAGATATGATATTAGATAGTGTTAAAACATGAAACAACCAAAAGGTTTAGGCTTTCAAGAACTTGATACGTAAACTAGTGAAACAAAAAACACAACTCGTAAAAGCAATAGAAAACAAACCATCAGAGTTACGGATCCCACGAATCCTACAAAAGGGAACCGCTAGTGTACGACCTGGGATCCGTGGGTCTCGTCAAGCAAACAAGAGCAATAATATAGCTTCCTCATCTAAACCGATTTTGTTATTGTTAATAAGAAGAAACCAACCCATGTTACTATTAGACAACCACTACCAAGACAAAATCAAAGTTTTACAAGAAACAAAGGTCCATCATTTTGAAAACTGAACACATCTAGAAGACCTAATAATGTTTATCCGAGAAGTAACCATCAAATGAGATGGAATCAAAATATGCAAAACGGTTTTCCATTTCAAAACTTTGCACCATGGAACGCATACTCACCTTTTCCATATATGCCTAACATGAATGGAATGTTTAACACTAATGGACCCATGAACAAATGGGGACCAAAATTTTGAGTTAATTGTTTTCTTTGGTGTGCTTAAAGGTTGACCTAGATCCGGATGAGTGGATCAAGGATAGCGGGTGCACGAGGCACATGACCGCAATAAAGATTTATTTTCCACATATGAATCCTTCAATGGAGGAAATGTGGTATTTGGAAATAGTAAAGCAAAATCATCGGTAAAGGTACGATTTCTAACAAATCTCTAACCATTAACGATGTGTGTCACGAGAAAACCTAAACTTTAACCTCTTAAGTATAGGACAAATATGTGATAAGAAGTGCAACGACTTTTTAATGAAACCAGTAGTAAGATATTGAAAAACGTATCACTATAGGTAGAGGTATTAGGAAACATGGAGTCTATGTCATTAAAATCAGTAATGAACCTAAAGACAAACTTTGTCTTACTTCTATGGATGATACTTTGACCTTATGGCATCGAAGATTGGGTCATGCCAATATGCGACTTCTTCAATCGTTATCATCCAAAGATCTAGTAAGAGATCTACCAAAATTAAAATATGAACATCACTTTTGTGATGCTTGTAACGTAGGAAAACAAGTCCATGCTAGCCACAAAGCTAAAAACATGGTCTCTACAACTAAGTGTCTAGAATTACTACACTTGGATTTATTTTGTCCATCCGCTATCCAAAGTTATGGAGGCAACTACTACACTTTGGTTGTAGTGGATGATTACTCTAGGTACATATGGACTAAATTTTAAATAACAAAACCGAAACGCTCGATTACTTTGAAATATTAAGTAAGAAAATCCAACGACAATTAGAAGTCCTATAGTGTCTATTAGAACGGATCATGGTAGGAATTCGATAATGAAGTGCAATTTGGAGCCTTTTGTGACGCTAATGGTATTACTCACAACTTCTCGGCACCCCGCACTCCACAATCGAATGGGGTAGTTGAAAGAAATAATAGAACTCTACAAGAAATGAGTCACACCATGTTAAATGAGCAATCCATACCTCAAAAGTTTTGGTGCAATGCCGTTGATACATCAACATACATACTTAACCGAGTCTTAATTAGACCATTTTTAGGTAAAACTCCATATGAGTTACTTCGAGGCAAAAAGCCTATGTTAGATCATTTTAGAGTCTTTGGTAGCAAATGTTTTCTACTTAACACTAAAGATTACCTTACAAAATTTGATCCTAAATCAACCGAATGTATCTTTTTAGGTTATTCTCCCAATAGCAAAGCTTACGTCATATTAGATAAAGAAACAATGAAGGTTGAAGAGTCATTAAATGTAAAATTTGATGAGAGTCCACCCAAACCTACTCTACCTCTTGTCGATGACGAGATTGTCGAAAGTGAAGCTATTGAAATAAAGAAAAAGACAAACGAAAAAGATGAACCTTTAAATAATAAAATTATCAATATTAAAGAGTCTAAAGATCACCCCGTAGATAAGGTCATAGGAAAATTAAATGAAAGAACCTTAAGATCTCAAGTCCAAAACCAAAGTAGCTTATTTTGTTTTGTCTCAACCATAGAACCTAAAAATACACAAGAAGCCATAAAAGATGAAAGTTGGGTAATGGCTATGCAAGAAGAGTTAAATCAATTTGTTTCTAACGATGTTTGGACACTCGTCCCTCCACCTAGTAATCAAACCATAATAGGAACCAAATGGGTATATAAAAACAAGTTATATGCAAACGGTGTAGTGTCTAGAAACAAAGCTAGACTCGTTGCCCAAGGGTATAATCAATAAAAAGGAATAGACTTTGATGAGACCTATGCCCCCGTGGCTAGATTAGAGTCTATAAGAATGCTTCTTGCTTATGCTTGTGCTAATGATCTTAAGCTTTATCAAATGGATGTCAAAAGTGCTTTTCTAAATGGTTTTATTAATGAAGAAGTATATGTAGCTCAATGATGCGCCAAGAAACTGGCTAAGTTCTCTCACGCAAGCGTAAGAAAACTTAAAATGCTTAAGCACGAAATCAATGAAGATCCGAGAGTATAGGGTCTCCCGGTCGTTATGTCCCAATGAGTTGTGCAATGGATTATCAAACGTTTAGTGATCGAGGAATTTGAACTAAAAAGGATCGATTATGATTATAACTACAACAAAAAGCCAACAAATAAAAACGGCTTAAATGCAAATTAAAGGAAATTAAAAGATAAAATCTATTAAATAAAAGCTATCACTATAATTAAAATGATGTTTTTGTTTTATGTTTTATAAACCGAATTAAAAATCTACGCGACGCATAAATTAAAAAATGAAACTAAAGCAATATTAACCCTAAAATATGAAAATGATATTTTACAATCCTAATGATAAAAGAAACTTTTAGAAAAAGAAAATTATTTTTATAACTAATTAATTAATCACTATTAATTAAAAACTATTTTAACTATTAAATAATACTCTAAAATAAAAGAAAATATGAAATAAGACTAGAAAATAAAATTAAAACTTAGAAAATCTAAAATATGATAAAACTAATTTTAAAACTGAAAAGATATTTTTAGACTTTTATATATTTATTATTAATTTAAAACTATTTAAAACTAATTAAAATGCTAGAAAATACAAATTTAACTAAGAAAAATCTAGAAAATACTTTTTGTCTTTTATATTTATCTAAACCTAAGAAAATTGAAAATTATTTTTTGAACCTTTTCGAATTTTTGTATTAAAAGCTATTTAAAATACTTAAAACTAATTAAAATCAAGAAAATACCAAACAAGCTAGGAAAATCTGAAAAATTCAGGAAAACTTTAAAATAATATTAAGAATATGAGAAAATGGAAAACAAGCCCTTGTGTGGAGAAATATGAATCATATGGAAGTGCTTATTTGAAATAAGCACTGATAAGCAAAGAGCACCAAAAGCTACCACTGTTAAAAGAAGCTTAAATATGATAAAAGAGCTAAAATGCAACAGAATCAATAAGCTAAAACCACGTAATCACAAGCTAGTACAGATTTGATGTTGAGAGCTATTTGCTAAAACAGTTCGTACTATCTTTAAGCACAAGCACGTGCTTATAAATAAGCTCAAACCGAAAACTTTGATTTGGAACTTGAAAGGACCCGGTGAGATCACTTGTACCAAAATCGACAATGACAAGCTCTAATAAGCCCTATGCACTGCTGCAAGGATCGAGAAAATCTCAAGACTAACCGAGTACTGATGAGCAGGGAGTTTCGCTTAAAAGAGAAGCAAATTGGAGCTTATAAAAATTGTAAAATTCACCAAAAATGCTTATAAGTAAAAGGACCAGTTGAAGTTTCTAAAGCAACAAATTTCACCTAATTTCACTTAAAAATGAGTCAAGGAAAATTCCTTGCAGATGAGCTCAAATCATGATTTTCAGCCTTTGACTTTTGCAAGCAATTGAGAGAGGTTGACTTTGGTGAGTTTTGCAAGCAATTTTGAACAGATTATGATATGAAATGATGATAATAAGCTTCGCAAGTTTTGTTTATTACTTTGAACATAAAACAAGTGATTCATAAATTCATAACTCACAACAAAGGAGAAAGTGATAAAGATTTCAATGAGATTTGACTTCTAGAACTAAGGTGCTCGTAATAATGACTCAACTTAGCGCAAACATGCTTAACAATCATAAAACAATAGAATTAAACCATCGCATAAGTCATCGAGATGATTATACAGCTTGTACCAAACACACCTTTTGCTAACAGCTATGTAATTAAAATGACAAAACAACTAGGCAATCTTGAATTAAGGATCAACTTACTCTAATGTAACTTAAATAAACCTATTTGAACTGATTTTAACTAGCTTAGACAATGGAAACAGATTATGCTTTTTAACTAAATAACAACTTACAATATGTCCATTAGCCACTATGGCTTCAATCCAAGAACCAGAGAACCACTAACCTAAGTTTCAACCCAAATGAATCAAAACCAACCTAATCCACCGTGATCAACCCATGTCCAATCTGCATTTACCAATTCTAGCCTTCCATTGACTTTTGTTGACCGTAGTACAAAAGGAATTAAAACTTGTCTATAAGCTTATAAAAGCTATAACTAGCTTATATAAGCTTATGTAAACTTGAAAAGGAGCATTATTAAACTTGCATACAAGACTTTGAAGATAAAAATTGCAACATGTTGAACTTTAATAATATGAAATGATCAAATAACCGAAATTGGAACTTGAAACCGATTAATATTGATAAAACAACTTTAAGAAAGTACAATTTAACAAAAGCTAACAATGTTGCAACTTAACTAAAACATTTAAACTAAATTCGACATTAACTAAAATTTTAAAACTAAAACTACTTCTCACTTCCTCTTTGCTTTTCTTTTATACCCAATCTCCTTCTCTTCTCCGATGAAATCCCACCAATCTAAGCCATTGATGGCTTTGAAATGATCATGGCCGCTTAAATGGTGTTTTGGCGCCAAAACACTTTTCCGCCCATTGGGGTTGAGTGAGGGGTTGGGGTGCAATTAATGTAGTTTGAGTCGTGTGGAGCGGGAGACAATGAGGAGATAACGTGATGGAGGGATGGGGTTTTCGGTTTGCAGCAAGTGCGTGGGGAAGAGACTTTCAGCGGGGTGAGATTTTGACCAAGATTGACCCAAGTGGTTAATAATAGGGGTTCACAATTGTATTATGACAGGGTCCGAATTGGTGAAAGGGTCCAAAAGGTTTAATGGCTTAGTAATTAGAGGGACCAAATGTGTAAATCCCGAAAATGTAGGGACCTAAGTCGCCAACATCTCAAAGTTGATCCAAGGGTTGAATTTGACAAGTATCAATAGTACAAGGACCAATGTTGCCATTTTGCGCTTTTCAGGGCCATTTCGCCAATTTTGAAACTCAAGGACCATTTTGCAATTTTCTCAAACTTTAATATTTTCACCAAAGGACTAAATTTGACAACTTATGATTTAAAAGGACCTTTGATGATTTTTCTTTGAAATTATGCGCTCGTGGACTGCTTTTGACAACTTTTGAAACTGGGGATCAAACTGCAATTTTGCAAAATTGATATGTTTTTCATCCGATTTTGATATTTTTGCATTTAAAACACATAAAACACCGATTTGTGATATTTTGATCATTTTGATGTGTTTCGAGTGTTTTCGGATGAATTTGCAGCTTATTTTGTACAAAATGATGAGTATTACACACCATCAATCCCCACATCGAGATATTGCTAGTCCCTAGCAATGATTTGAGAAAACATAATGGATTTTAATCTCTTTACCAAAAGCCATTACTCGAGTAGCCAAATGTTTCGGTTCAAGTAAGAACCATGGTACACCGATAACCATGTGATTTTGAGCAAACCACCGCCTTCCAACGGATTTGATTTTGTCTTTACCAAGCCGCATCTTCCGGACTAGCCAACTCTTAGATAAATTATCGAGATTATCTTTGGTGAGCCGATTACAATTATGGATTTTCCATCGCCTTTACCACAAGCCATAAACTCATGGCTAGCCAACTCTTCACTTTTTAGGATATGGTGAGCTAAATACCATACAATTTTGGGCAAATTGCAAGCCATATAAACGGATTTGAGAAATCTTTACCAAAAGCCGTTTGCTCTCGGATTAGCTAACTTTTGTCTTACGACATGGCGGATCGATAACCAAATGAGAAAGTGTAAAACACTTATCGCAAAAAAAAATTTTGGCCAAAACGGGAATTGGTATAATTATATGATAAAATTCGTGAGAATTCCCCACACTTAGAAATGAATATTGCCCTCAATATTCAAAGTACCGGCGGTTATGCCAAACAAAGAACGAAAAGGAAATATTACTACCATTATTTAGAAAGATTTTTTTTTTTTTTTTTTTTTTTAAAACACGTGGCAACCCCACACTAGGGTGGTAGAAAGAGGTGAGAAGATGAAATATGGGTGAAAACCCATATGGCATGCTATCGTTTTTGATTCCCGAGTCGCTAGCTTGACTCGACCCCAATTCATTTGTTCACGGGAAAGTAACGTGAAAACCAATCTCGACGGACTTTCGCTCACAATGTTAATGAACATATGAACATCGAAAGTTCCACACCGACGAGATATAACCGCGGTATTTTTAATAGTAGAAACTATAAAGGATGATACGGGGTCAAAGATGGTGTCCTCATTCCCGAAAGAGAAAAGTGGAAAGAGCAACCACACCATCCGTGAAGAATGGAATAAAGACGTACATGAGAATGCATGTCCATTCCTCAAAGAGAGAAGCAAATCACCGCTTTGACATTTTTAAGCTTAAACTTGAAGCTTAGATGGTGATTGTCAAGAAGATGTCCGGAGGAGCGTGGAAACGGTTCTTCAATTAATGATTCTCCGTAAAAGGATGTCTCCTCCTGATCAAGGTAAGTGTTATCAATTCCGCTGGAATTGACTCATCACTAAGAAAGGCCTCGACTTCATTCCAAAAGTTGTCATCTTCCTCATCGAGTGAGAGAAGGGATGGAAGAGTCGGAATAAGACTAGAAGATGATGGATTCTTTTGAGCAATTCATCCATGGGAAGAATGTCTCCCATTGGATCACAAACATCATCATCCAACCTCGATGAAACCGAATAGAGTTTGGTTTCATCCACGATTTAACAATCTCGATGCGACAAACCGATGCCGGAGGTGGGACAAGTGGTGTGCTCTTAGAGCTAGCAGCTTCCACCACTTCCGGCGAAGTCTCCGATTCTAGATCATCGCCATCATCAAGAACACTCTTGACATCCCCGGTACAATTTTCAAACCATTTGCTTGAACCAGGTGATTTTCAAAGCTTTGAGCTCAAAGACGCTTTTGGTGAACACTCTAATCGTGAAATTTGAGAGTGTTGCATTGATTCTTTCGATTTTGATCAATTGTGGCAACACTCTTTTGTATAGAGGTTTGAGTCTTGGTTAATATTTAACGCGAGCTCTTCGTTGTCAACCCGTATGGTCAACTCTTCAAAGAAACACATCAATCGTAGCACGACTGCTTTCAAGAAAGTTCTCCTAAGATAAGGGGAACTCTAGGATCCGCATCAAGTCTACTACAACAAAGTCAAGATGAAAGTGAAACTTTCCCACTTTCATCACGACATCCCTCGGCTATCCCAAGTGGACGAGTTACAGCACGATCCGCTAGCTCGAGTGTCATACGAGTGGATGAAAGTTCAGAAGAGATGCTTTTCCACACCGAGAGTGGCATGAGGTTAATGCTAGCGCCAAGATCGCCAAGGTGAGCATTGAAACATCCCCAAGAAATCACACGGATTAGAAACCGCCGTGGTCTTCAAGCTTTTCGGAAGCTTATTAAGAATGGTCACGAGCATTGCTCATTTAGAGGGTTTTAGCCATTTCGATAGTTTATCTTTGTTGGTGAGTAAGCCTTTAAGCGTGGATGCAAATTTAGGCATTAGAACGAGAGCATCAACGAAACTTATATCAAAGTGAAGCTCATTGAAGATTTGGAAAACTTCTCCATTTGCTCTTTGTTTTTGTCTTTGAGCTTCTCATCATTCATTCTTGATGGGTAAGGAAGTCGACTAGACTTTGAGCCGGATGGAAGTGTTTTCCGCTCAAGATTTTTCCTCGGAACTCGGGTTCCGGACTTGAAACTTGACTACCGAAGGTTGGACGTGCTTGGTACTTCGTGGGCTCAATAATGCACCTTGTCCGTTGTCTCCTTGGTAACTTGACTAAATGCCATGTGAGGAGGGGCATTGGAGTCTTAGGTCCATTGTGCGCCTTACCACTACGAGTGGTGACGGCTTTCAACTCGGCATTTGGATTGGGAATAGTATTGCCCGGGAGTCCTCCGTAAGATGGCGAAGCTTTGTTCATATTCATGTTCATGAAACCGCCATCATATTCTTTAACTCATTTGTCGCCGAGACATTGTGGTATCAATTTCCTTTTAAGCTCAACTCTCATGTTATTGATCCGAGTTTGCATAGAACGCATGTTTGACCTACCATTTTCATGAAGTCATTCGCATGGGAGCTTGAGGAGGTGGTTGATAACTTTGATGATTCGAGCTTGATATGGTTGAGGTTGGTTGAAATTGTTCCGGCTTTGATTGAAATTTTGAGAGTTATTGAAATTTTGTCCTTGATTCGAACAAAGCGATTTTGATTGCCATGGTTTTGCACGGGAGGAAAACCAGTGGTGTCATACCGCTAGTGCACTAGAGTGAGGATCACCCTGGTCGGTATTGATTGTGGTTTACCAAGCTACGGAGCTTGGTAAAGGAAGCATCGGTTGCTTGACAATCATAATACGCATGTGGACCACTACAAGTTTCACACACCTTGTTTATGGCTTTGATTGGTTCCGCTTATGAATTTCGCTTTTGATTTCCTTTACCTCTTTATCATACAATGGATGATGTCCGTTAGAGCGGTTAATCTGAGCGGCTAACTCGGAAGAGTTACCGGATGAAGAAGTAGGAGTGTTCGAACATTGACTTTGTTCGAGAAATAGAACTTTGATTTTGCTCGCAAATCTCAATCACATCTTTAGGTTTACGATTCAAGATATTGTCCGCCCATGCGCTGCGCTCAAGGAATCTTGATCATTACCGCTCAACCCATTGTAAAAGATATTGACTTGTCAAGTCGTGAATTCATGATGGGGCATTTCGAGGAGATCTTTGAATCTCTCCCATGCCTCCAAAATTTTCATTGAAATTTTGACGAAATCCGTAAATTTCATTTTTAAGATTAGTCGCCTTTGATGGAGGAAAGAAATAGTTGACAAACTTTGAACAAGATCCTCCCAAGTTTCGATGGATCGAGGGGTTCTTTTTCCACCAAACCGGTCGCCTCAAGTGAGAATGGAAATAGCATCAACTTGATCACTTTTGTGGCACATCCTTGAAATTGATAGTTGAAGTCAACTTGTTAAACCAACGGATGTGTGCATACGGGTCGCCCCGATCGGACCGCGGAATTGATTTCAGACACAAGTCGATCAAATGTGTCTTCAATTCAAGTGATCGTAATTGATAACGGTAAAACGATGGCATATCCATAACCCTCGGTGGGTGCTCGAGCATTTCCGCCATAGCACGCTCGTCTCGCCATGGTGTTGTTTGAAATAGTACGAATCTCGGGTTCGACTATTTGGGCAAAGACGCTCACGAGAACGCGTCTTCTTGAATTTCGCTAGATCACGCAAAGGACTCAATGATCTAGAAGAACGAAAAGATGCACTAGAGATAACTCTAAGGGATCTCAGAGTTAAGAAGAGGAATTATGAAATTGAGGAAAGAAGATTATTTTTGATTTTTATGGTGATACATATATAAAGAAACAAAAGAAAAATATTTTTGTGTTTTATATGTTTTTGAAATGTTTTTGGGTTTTTGAAAAATTTTTTTTTATAAGAAAATAGATATATATATATATATGTGGATGATATGAACAAAGAGTGAGGCTCAAACAACTAATCTGCTAGACGATGGATAATCAAGACAACCCCGAATGGCCGCTTAAGAATTTGATACAAGAAACCGTCAAGTTCTCTCACGCAAGCGTAAGAAAACTTAAAACAGCTTAAGCACGAAATCAATGAAGATCCGAGGAGTATAGGGTCTCCCGGTCGTTATGTCCCAATGAGTTGGCAATGGATTATCAAACGCTTAGTGATCGAGGAATTTGAACGGAAAAGGATCGATTATGATTATAACTACAACAAAAGCCAACAAATAAAACGGCTTAAATGCAAATTAAAGGAAATTAAAAAGATAAAATCTATTAAATAAACGCTATCACTATAATTAAAATGATGTTTTTGTTTTATGTTTTATAAAACCGAATTAAAAATCTACGCGACGCATAAATTAAAAAATGAAACTAAAGCAATATTAACCCTAAAAATATGAAAATGATATTTTACAATCCTAATGATAAAAGAAACTTTTAGAAAAGAAAATTATTTTTATAACTAATTAATTAATCACTATTAATTAAAATCTATTTTAACTATTAAATAATACTCTAAAATAAAAGAAAATATGAAATAAGACTAGAAAATAAAATTAAAACTTAGAAAATCTAAAATATGATAAAACTAATTTTAAAACTGAAAAGATATTTTTAGACTTTTATATATTTATTATTAATTTAAAACTATTTAAAACTAATTAAAATGCTAGAAAATACAAATTTAACTAAGAAAATCTAGAAAATACTTTTTGTCTTTTATATTTATCTAAACCTAAGAAAATTGAAAATTATTTTTTGAACCTTTCTCGAATTTTTGTATTAAAAGCTATTTAAAATACTTAAAACTAATTAAAATCAAGAAAATACCAAACAAGCTAGGAAAATCTGAAAAATTCAGGAAAACTTTAAAATAATATTAAGAATATGAGAAAATGGAAAACAAGCCCTTGTGTGGAGAAATATGAATCACTATGGAAGTGCTTATTTGAAATAAGCACTTGATAAGCAAAAGAGCACCAAAAGCTACCAGCTGTTAAAAGAAGCTTAAATATGATAAAAGAGCTAAAATGCAATAGGAATCAATAAGCTAAAACCACAGAATCACAAGCTAGTACAGATTTGATGTTGAGAGCTATTTGCTAAAACAGGTTCTGGGTACTATCTTTAAGCACAAGCACAGGCTTATAAATAAGCTCAAACTGAAAACTTTGATTTGGAACTTGGAAAGGACCTGGGTGAGATCACTTGTACCAAAAATCAGACAATGACAAGCTCTAATAAGCCCTATGCACCTGCTGCAAGGACTGAGAAAATCTCAGTACCAACTGAGTACAGTGAGCAGGGGAGTTTTGGCTTAAAAGAGAAGCAAATTTGGAGCTTATAAAAAAATTGTAAAATTCACCAAAAATGCTTATAAGTAAAAGGACCAGTTGAAGTTTCTAAAGCAACAAATTTCACCTAATTTCACTTAAAAATGAGTCAAGGAAAATTCCTTGCAGTTGAGCTCAAATCATGATTTTCAGCCTTTGACTTTTGCAAGCAATTGAGAGAGGTTGACTTTGGTGAGTTTTGCAAGCAATTTTTGAACATATTATGATATGAAATGATGATAATAAGCTTCTGCAAGTTTTGTTTATTACTTTTGAACATAAAACAAGTGATTCACAAATTCATAACTCACAACAGTGAGCAGTGATAAAGATTTCAGTGAGATTTGACTTCTAGAACTAGCAGGCTCAGAATAATGACTCAACTTAGCTCAAACATGCTTAACAATCATAAAACAATAGAATTAAACTACTGCATAAGTCACTGAGACAGATTATACAGTTGTACCAAACACACCTTTTGCTAACAGTTATGTAATTAAAATGACAAAACAACTAGGCAATCTTGAATTAAGGATCAACTTACTCTAATGTAACTTAAATAAACCTATTTGAACAGATTTTAACTAGCTTAGACAATGGAAACAGATTATGCTTTTTTAACTAAATAACAACTTACAATATGTCCATTAGCCACTATGGCTTGAATCCAAGAACCAGAGAACCACTAACCTAAGTTTCAACCCAAATGAATCAAAACCAACCCAATCCACCTGCATCAACCCATGTCCAACTGCATTTACCAATTCTAGCCTTCCATTGACTTTTGTTGACCGTAGTACAAAAGGAATTAAAACTTGTCTATAAGCTTATAAAAGCTATAACTAGCTTATATAAGCTTATGTAAACTTGAAAAGGAGCATTATTAAACTTGCATACAAGACTTTGAAGATAAAAATTGCAACAAATGAACTTTAATAATATGAAATGATCAAATAACCGAAATTGGAACTTGAACCGATTAATATTGATAAAACAACTTTAAGAAAGTACAATTTAACAAAAGCTAACAATGTTGCAACTTAACTAAAACATTTAAACTAAATTCGACATTAACTAAAATTTTAAAACTAAAACTACTTCTCACTTCCTCTTTGCTTTTCTTTATACCCAATCTCCTTCTCTCTTCTCCGATGAAATCCCACCAATCTAAGCCATTGGATGGCTTTGAAATGATCATGGTCGTTTAAATGGTGTTTTGGCGCCAAAACACTTTTCCGCCCATTGGGGTCGAGTGAGGGTTAGGGTGCAATTAATGTAGTTTGAGTTGTGTGGAGTGGGGAGACAATGAGGAGATAAGGTGATGGAGGGATGGGGTTTTCCGTTTGCAGCAAGGCGGTGTAGGGAAGAGACTTTGGCGGGGTGAGATTTTGACCAAGATTGACCCAAGTGGTTAATAATAGGGGTTCACAATTGTATTATGACAGGGTCCGAATGGTGAAAGGGTCCAAAAGGTTTAATGGCTTAGTAATTAGAGGACCAAATGTGTAAACTCGAAAATGTAGGGACCTAAGTCGCCAACATCTCAAAGTTGATCCAAGGGTTGAATTTGACAAGTATCAATAGTACAAGGACCAATGTTGCCATTTTGCGCTTTTCCAGGGCCATTTCGCCAATTTTGAAACTTCAAGGACCATTTTGCAATTTTCTCAAACTTTAATATTTTTCACCAAAGGACTAAATTTGACAACTTATGATTTAAAAGGACCTTTGATGATTTTTCTTTTGAAATTATGCGTCAGTGGACTGCTTTTGACAACTTTGAAACTGGGGATCAAACGCAATTTTGCAAAATTGATATGTTTTTCATCTGATTTTGATATTTTTGCATTTAAAACACATAAAACACTGATTTGTGATATTTTGATCATTTTGATGTGTTTCTGAGTGTTTTCAGATGAATTTGCAGTTTATTTTGTACAAAAATGATGAGTATTTACACACTCATCACTCAACCTCCGGGCTTTATCGATTTCGAAAAACCTAAACATGTGTATAGGTTAAAGAAAGCTCTTTACGGTCTTAAACAAGCCCCAAAATTTTGGTATGATAGACTCAAGTCATTTTTAATTAAAAACAACTACACCATGGGGTTAGTGGATAATACACTTTTTACTAAGAAAAAGGAATCACATATAATCATTGTTCAAATATACGTGGATGATATTATATTCGGATCTACTTGTCAAGACATGTGTGATGATTTCTCTAAAATCATGCATGACGAGTTCGAGATGAGTATGATGGGAGAAACTTACAAATCAAACAAGTAGAAGATGATATTTTCTTTAATCAATCTAAATACATAAAGGAGATGTTAAATAAATTTGGTTTAGAAGAGTCAAAACC
>CM040243.1:199984957-200015471 GCA_022545495.1 Chrysanthemum lavandulifolium | reverse complement strand
AGAAGAAAGAAATAAAGATGAGAAAGATGGTGACTTAAGATGTAAACCGTGTATGTATGAATAGAAAGATGAAAACAATAAGTTGTATATTCCAAAGAAAAAACACACACACACACTCAAGCACACCCTCAAATGAGACTTTGAGGGGTTTATATAGTACAAGTAACATGATGCCCTGAAAGGATTTCTATTGGCCGTGGGCTTGGACATGGGTTGATTGGATATACGGCAAGCTTAACTAAACTAATACCCATTTAGCTTAGTCCAATCCACGAGCCGTTGACTATTCTAGCACGATATCTAACACACGTTACAAAGTTCCTAAGCGTGAATGACCATCACTTCTAATAAAACTATTAAGGCTAACAATCTCCCCTAAGGGTGGTCATTCAAATGATGCTCCACTTGATTAGGACTTTACTTTTCTCGAGCTTGAACTTTGTGTGTAGATATAGAATAGTCTTAATTCTTTGTTCCTTCATGCTTTGTGATCGATTAATGTGGTTGTTCCGCCATTGTCAACCGTTGGTTTGGCGACTCACGTCTTTCTCCACCATGCTCACACTTCTATTTGACTTTTGGTTACCAATGATGTGGTTCTCGAGTCTTTAAACTTTGTAGATTCTTTGACATTGATGAAGAATCATCTTTAACTTTGAGTAGCCTTTGATTTTGATGAGAACTTTCATGTGTTGTTGGTATGAGCATGTGGAGAGTCTCGCACGATCAATCCGCTCAGAGCTTCCATAAGAAGAAAACATAAAAGCAGGTTAGTAATAAGCGGATTTAAGCACTTACAAGTTTGAATTTTGAGGTGTTAACAACATAGTGTGAAAACACGTCTCTAATTCTCACAGAGGCCGTTCTTGAGCTGAGTCCCACAAGTGAGATAACGCGATGTGCGAAATACACCCTGATTCGGATGAGTCGCTAAGGTACAATCAAGCATCACCCCACGATCAGACCGTTTGAGACACACTAAGCGTAATCCACGGGAGTTACCAAAGTGACCGTTGTCGGTCGCTTGATGTTGACCTGGCAGAGTTTCCATTCAATCACTGAATATCACGGATGTGAAACTTCTTATAAATGTTCGCGATTGCTAAGAACTATGTAGGACTCTAAAATATATCACTTGTGTCCTTATTGATGAACAACAAGCGATGTCATGTCAAGTGTTCCTATGAGATCTTTTGATGAATCTCGTGGCTCTAGACTCGATAGTGCATTTCGGTTTTCTGGCGGAGACTAGGGAGAGGGTTTCCTTCTTCAATACCAACGATCTCTAAGAGAAAGTCGATAGATTATGTAGGGTTCCCAGTAAGAATGAAACAAACCTTTTGAGAGGAATTGAGTGGCTAGAAGGTTTAGTGCAATCGCGTCCTTTGGGTACATGACGTCTTTATCTTCAATACCGGTGTCAACTTCGTGACAACCAAGAGAGATGAATTGAACCCAGTTTACGCAAAGGTTGAATGTGGAGGGCTATTTCTTTTCACCCTTTCTTTTACATTTCTTTTAATTCTTCAACCCTTCTTTCTATTTTCTCACATTACTCCTTTTTCAATCATACCTAAGGACTTCTAATACTAACTATTTGTGATGTCCTTGGGTAGATCCCTCCGCTCTGGCGGATCATGGGACAATTTCCTATCCTTAGTCACCTTATAACTCCATGGTGTCCCATGTTGCCATAAAACCAATTTTTTGAAAATCTCTCGAGTGTTTGTGATTGAAAACATGTTTGAGACACTCAAGAGTTTTATATTTTCGTAAACACTCCCCTTCACATGTGCTTATAAGTTTTGATGAAATTTGCACATGAGGGTAGAGTTCACACTTTTTGAATTGATCGGCTCATGATAGACAATTCCCCACGAGACAGTTCGTTGCTTAGTTAAAGAGTTCCATTGTCGGTTTTAGGTGACAAATAGCTCTAATAACTACCTTGAAGTTGTAAACTCTTCTTGAAAAGAAGGTTAGACCCATGTAAGTGCATGTCTATCACGAGTTTCTCGAAATGGTACATTCTTGACTTAAATTCCGTCAATTCATTGGTTACGTCTCGAGTCGAGCTCATTAAACATTTTGATCACATTTTAATCACGTCTCCTCCTCTCAAAATATCATATCGTGATATTTTTGATATCAACAGATTAAAAACATTTTAGAATAATTTGGGAGACAAACGGATTTGATTTAAGCATGAATTTGGAACATTTTGGTTTTATATTCCCCTTTAATAAAGCATAATAAATTAAAGGGTTTTAGAGGGAGTTATCTTGAGCACAAAATATTTTGAAAGATTTTGAAAATCTTTTTGAACAATCTTGAAAAGGTGCTCAAGATGATGATGATTTCTCACCAGTTTTAAATGTAGTGCACTGAAGCATACACTTGATTTTTCTTTAAAAGCACGAGTTTTGATTTTGAGAAAATAATCAAAAGTCATTATTTTGTCCGGGTTTCGTATTGAAGTATCCGAAAGCCATTTTTGAAGAAATTTTTAGAAACGACATGTTTTGGAAAACATTTAAATAACTCTTGCTCAAGCATCTGTACATACCCGTACCATTGTTGAATGACATTTCTAGAAACGTACAGAATATTGATTATACGAGAGACATGTCGTGAGAAGAATATTTTGGATTTTGATTTTATATTGTTTTTGTATTTTTGAAAATTTTATATTTTATATTTTGCTTTTGTTGGTTTTTCAAATTTTGTATTTTCTTTTCAAAATATTTACAGTGAAGCTTTTTGGAAATTCATTTTGGGAAGATTCGAGAAGACGTTCTAACTCCTCGGGGTTAGGCTTAGCATTCCAATTCGTCGAACTAAATCATCAAACCTTTCTTTTGGAAGGGCTTTAGTAAATAGATCGGCGAGTTGGTAATCTGTCTTCACGAAGAATAATTCAACAGTACCTTCTTCGACATGTTCTTTTATGAAGTGATAGCGACTACGATATGCTTAGTCTTTGAGTGATGAGCAGGATTGCATGATATGGCTATGGTACTTTTCGAGTCACAATACATAGGTAGAGACACATACTCGGCCAACGGTTGAAAGTGCAAAGTGCAATCTTGTTTCTTTGAAGACCGGTGACTAACTTTTCACCCAAAATTGTGCTCCTCCGGATGTACTTTTGCAGTAACTTGGTCACCTGCGTGGTCCGCATCCGAAAAGGCAATTAGTTCAAATCCGGTTCCTTCGGATACCAAAGTCCCATGTGAATGGATGTCTTGGCACCGAAGATCCTTTAACCTCTTTGAGGTGCAGTTCGGTGAGCTTTGCCTAAAACCGTGCTAATAAGCAAACAACAAAATGAATATCGAATTCGACTAGCAAGAAGATACATGAGAGAACCAATCATGCTCGATATTTCTTGGATCAATAGGTTTCCCAAACAAATCGGCTCCAATTTTTGGTGAAGTTACCATTGGTGTTCAACCGAGTCACAATTGTCCATACCATGATTTTTCAAAATCTCGGTTGTGTATTTAGCTTGATTTATAAAAATTCCACGAGGGACCGATGTATTTGTAAACCAAGAAAGAATTTTAGTTCCCCATCATGGACATTTCAAATTTGCTTTTCATGAGATTTTCAAAATGTTTTGAAAGATTCGGATTAGTGGACCCAAAATGATGTCGCCCACGTAAATCGAACAATCAAAATGTCGTTTTGCATTTTGTGTAAACAAGGTAGGATCAACTGTTCCTTTGGTGAAATTGTTTTGGATAAGGAAAGAGACGATTCATCATACCATGCTCTGGAGCTTGTTTCAATCCATAGATTGCCTTTTTGAGTTTGTAGACGAGTCGGGATGTTCCATGTCTCTGAAGCCTTCCGTCGACTCACGTACACTTCTTCTTTTAGAGTTCCATTCAAGAACGCGGTCTTAATGTCCATCGATAAACCGTGATGTTTTTGTGAGTGCGATAGGCTAAGAATATCCCTGATCGCTTCTAGTCTAGCTACCGCCAATGACTCTTCAAAATGTATCCTTCGTCTTGTCTGTATCCTTTGGCCACAAGACGAGCTTTGTTGTGATTACGATCATCTCTTCATCCCTTTTGTTCTTCCATAACCATTTGAGATCAATGACTCGAATGTCAATTGGTCTTGGAACCATTTCCCAAGAGTCATGTAGGCGATATTGAGAAGTTCCTTGATCATGCTAAGCAGTCAAGTCTAACAGACTTAAAAGCACTCGAACACGATGCAATGAAGATCGAGAATCGTGGGATTCCCGGTCGTTAAGTCCCAAGGAGACTCAATGGTGTGTTTAAAACAAACTCGAGGATAGAATGATCACTAATGATAGCGATCGAAAGGATTAGATTGAATATTACACTCTTGAAAAAAATGATAAAATAAAGCGACTTAAATACAAATTAAGAAAATTAAAAAGATAAAGATATTAAATAAACGCTATCACTATATTTAAAGTGATGAGCGTTTAAAACCTAAAACTTAAAACTTACGTTTAAATAAAAATAACGTAAGCGTCACAAAATAAAAGTGAAACTTACACAATAAAAATCCTAAAAATATGAAAAATACATTTTTACAAACCTAATGATATAAGAAAAATTATAGAAAAATAAAATTATTTTTATAACTAATTAATTAATTATTATTAATTAAAAACTAATTTAACTATTTATTAAATACTCTAAAATAAAAGAAAATATGAAATAAGACTAGAAAAATAAAATTAAGATTTAGAAAATCTAAAATATGATAAAACTAATTTTAAAACTGAAAATATATTTTAAGACTTTATATGTATTTATTATTAATTTAAAACTATTTAAAACTAATTAAAATGCTAAAAATACTTTTTAAACTAAGAAAATTATGGAAAAATACTTTTAGGCTTTTTATATTTATCTTAACCTAAGAAAATAGAAAACATATTTTTTAAGCTTTTCTAATTAATTTGTATTAAAAGCTATTTAAAAGTATTAAAACTAATTTAAATTAAGAAAAATAGCAAAACAATTTAGAAAAATCTGAAAATTTCAGGGAAAGTCTTAAACAATATTAGGAAACTAGGAAAATTAGAAAAAGAGGTGCTTATGTGGAGGATATAGAAACTGAAGAATAAGTGCTTATAGAAATAAGCACTTGAATAAGCAAATGCAGTCCAAAGGCTACCAAACCAAAAGAGAAGCTCTAAAAAGCTAAAGTAACAGAAATGGAACAAGTTTCAACAATCCCTAACCACTGATAAGCTAGATGCAAAGATTTGATGAACTGAGATTTTGGCAGAAAACAAGTAACAGGTAGTCTACTTTGGGCTTAGAAATAAGCCAACCAATAAGCTAATTGTGAAAACCAACTAATGGAACCTAAAGATGACCTGGGTGAGACCCTCTAAACCAAAATGGAGACCTAGGAAGCTAAAATGAGATGAGTCTGAGCTCTGCAAATTACGCATAACTCGGCATGGGTTAGAGAGCCTGCATTGTGAGGATTTGGGGCGGTTTGATAAGCTTCTTTGAAGCTTCTAAAGATTTGGTAAAAATCGCAAAATTGCTTATAAGAAACAAGACCGGTGAGGTCTTCAAAACAACCATTTTCACTTGCATTGATCTAGAACTAAGTGCATGAAAAATCCATCTCGGATGGCTCAAAACAAGACTTTGCAATTTTGACTTTTGAAAGAAATGGAAAGTTGACCTTTTGAGTTTTGATCGGATTTAAGGCGATAATGATGTTTAAAGATGGAATGAAGGTAATTCAAGCTAGTTCTATGAAATTGGAACACAAAACAAGTTTTGGCTTGTGAAAATCTCAATGATGGAGCTGCTAAAGGGCTTAAAGTAAAATTTTGACTTTGAGCTAAAAGGCACAAGGGTAAGGCAGATAAGAGTCTCAAATCACTAAAGAGATGCAACCCAACTAATGCTAACTCATGGCTAAACCTTTAAGACAGGTTTAAATACTTGAGCCAAACACCCTTTATTAATCGATAATCAACTAAAATCACTTAAGCTAATGAACCAACTTGCTATATTGATCACATTAAGTTAACTATACCTAAAAATAACTAATTAAGCAGACTTCAACCATTGGTGACCACGATTCTGAGATATAAGCAAAATATTCAAAATGGCTTGAAAAGTTAAGACAGAAAATGACTCACACTTGTCCAAATGTTGTTCAGGGCCAAAAATAAACCTATAACTACACTAATTGCTACAATTCCAACCCAAGTCCAAGTCTGCGATCTCCCAAACCATGCTCAAATCCAAATGAGCTTAGACGGTTGACTTTCGTTGACCAACTCACAAAGTTACTTGAAAATGAGATGTAGCTTATCAAAAGCTATAAATGACTTAAGTGAGCTTGTTTAAGCTACAATGAAGCTAATGGAAACTTGTTCAATAGAAAATAAACACGGAATTCTCAACAAGAACTTGGAAAATTGGAACTTATATAAAACTTTGATAAGTACTTAAAAACACACTACAAAGGTTTACTCACTCAAATGTGATACACAGAAACTAGATTACAACATTTAAACTTAAATTAAAACATTTAAATAAAAAAAACGACATTTAAAGAAAACAAATAAAACTAGCTACTCTTTTCTTGCTTCCTCCTTCTTCTTTTTATATGCTAATCAACTCTCCCACTTGCTCTGGACTTTTCCCACTTCTATTGATAGCCATTGGATGGCTAGAGATCAATTTTGGCCATTGATCTATTTTGGCGGGAAATAAGGTTTTGACAGGTGGAGGACTTGAGTGTGGGAGTAGGGATACATTAAATGGTATTTGTTTTGTGTTGATTTGGAGGGGACAGGAAGGTGATATGGAGAGGAGGGGGATGAATGGTGGTGTGAGTGAGCAGGGTAGCAGTTGGGAGTGGAAAGACTTTTGGCGGGCAAGTTGTTTGACCAGATATTTGACCCAAGGGTGTTAATAATAGGGGTTCATAATTCATATGATGAGGGTCCAAAGATAGGCGGGGTCCAAAATAGGTGAAAGGGTTAATAACTATAGGGACTTAATGTGTAAATCACGAAAATCAAGGACCATTGTCGCCAATTCGAAAAAGTTATTCAAGGGACCACAAGTGACAACCTTCAAAAGTATAAGGACCAAACTTGCCATATTGCCATTTTCAGGGCCATTTCGCCAAATTTCAAAGTTGAAGGACTAAACTTGTAATTTTCTCAAACTTTTTATATTTTTCACCAAAGGACTAAATTTGACAACTTTTGATTTTAAAAGGACCTTTGGTGACTTTTCTTTGAAATTTTGACTCGGGGACTATTTTTGACAATTTTTGAAACTTGGGGACTAAAGCGCAATTTTGCAAATTTGATATGTTTTCATCGATTTTGATATTTTGCATTAAAAACACATAAAACACCGATTTGTGATATTTTGATCATTTTGATGTGTTTCGAGTGTTTTCGAGATGATTTTGCGGTTTATATTGTACAAAATGATGAGTATTTAGACACTCATCAATCCCCACACTAAGATATTGCTAGTCCCTAGCAATGATTTGAGAAAACATAATGGATTTTAATCTCTTTACCAAAAGCCATTACTCGGAGTAGCCAAATGTTTCAGTTCAAGTAAGAACCATGGTACACCGATAACCATGTGATTTTGAGCAAACCACAAGTCGTAAACGGTTTGATGTGTCTTTACCGAAGCCGTACCATACGGACTAGCCAACTCTTAGATAAATTATCGGATTATCTTTGGTGAGTGAATACCAATTATGGATTTTCCATTGCCTTTACCACAAGCCATAACCTTGCGGGCTAGCCAACTCATTATCTTTTGAGGATGATGGGGAGTTGAGAACCATACAATTTTGGGCAAATTGCAAGCCATATAAGCGGTTTGAGAAATCTTTACCAAGAGCCGTTTGCTCTGGATTAGCCAATCCTTTAGCTTATCAAACATGGCGGATGATAACCAAATGAGAAAGTGTAGATGACTTACTCCAAAAAAAAAAAATTTTGGCCAAAAGCGGGAATTGGTATAATTATATGATAAAATTAGTGAGAATTCCCCACACTTAGAAATGAATATTGCCCTCAATATTCAAAGTAAAGCGGTTATGCGAAACAAAGAACGTAAAAGGGAAATACTACGGCCATTATTTAGAAAGAAGATTTTTTTTTTTTTTTTTTTTTTTTTCAAGATACTTATATATATATAATATGGGGCACTCCCCACACTAAGGTGGTACACGGGTGAAAACCCATGTTAAGCTCTTGTTTTTGATTACCGAGTCGCTAGCTTGACTCGACCCAATTCATTGGTTCATGGGGAAGCAAGTGGAAGAGATAATCTCCATCGGACTTTCATTCAAGATGTTTGGACAAACATTTGAAGCACGTGAAAGTTCCACACCGATGAGATATAGAGAGAACCGGCTCAAAAATGATGAATGAAAATGCCGGGATCAAAAATAGTGTCTTCACTCCCGAACGAGTGAAGAAGAGAGGAAGTCACCAGGTAGGTGAAGAAAAGAAGGAAAATCATGATGACGATCATGATAAGATCTTCTTCCTCAGGATCAAGTGCAATTGCACTCGTTTGGATTTTATTGGTTGAGCTCTTTGGGTTGGAAGGCATCTCGGTTGGGAGGGTGGGAAGATTTGTCATAACTATGCAAATTGAGATTCTCTCCCCGATCATGATTTTGCCATCCAAGCAATCATACTCCGGCGGAGATATGATATGAGTGAGTTCACGGCGAACTCCTCATGAAGAATATACGGAGGTGGGACATGTGCGGTGCCGTGGGCCATAAATATGCACCTCGTCCATTATAGTCTCCGTGTCGGACTCATCACTATCAAAGATTGGATTAGCGAAGTTAGAGTAAATTCGAATCGAATTCGAATAAGGGATTAGTGATAGTCGTATTAATTGTTGTGGAAACAACATGGTCAACATCCTCTTCTAAGTTGGCGATCTCGGAATGTGGAAGTAATGCATCAATAAATTCTATGTCTTTAGAATACAAAGAATCGGCATCACTATAATCTTTGTCAAAATCGAGAAAGTCTCAACAAGATCATTTGTAAGAGGAGAAAACACATCACACTCTTTGTCAAGAATTCCTCGAGACTCACTTGGGATCGGGATAAGGTTCTCAACATTCGATGATTCCGTTTAGGAATAGTCTTTGAGATGCTCGTCCCCCATACTTAGAGAGTTAACGGGCTCTTCGTGTGTGGTTTCGGTGACAAACTTTCATCATCATCGTCACTATCATCATCATCGTCGATGTAAGTCGCGAGCCATCGAGCACGTCTTGCAAGTGCTCGTTCCTCGATTCGTATTTCTTCAAGACATCTTTGAATCTTAGCGGCTCGTTCCTCTTCTTCAAGTAATTCTAGCATAGATTTTTCGTTGCGAGACGTTTGGTCTTGACAAGTTCTTCTAGCATACTTTTCTCACGAGGATGTTGATCAATGACGGAAATTGTTCAATGACGGAAAATTGTGGGGTTGGAAATTGTCAAAACAAGGAGTGTTATAACAAGGATCGATTCATAGAAATTTTGATTCCATGATTGACATTGGTAATCATAATGAGGACCCCACAAAATTCACAAGAATTCGTCTCCATCTCATAGTGCGGGGTTGGTTGGGAAATTAGTTGTTTCATTGTAGGGATTTTGGTCATAGACAAACCCGTTTCCGGATTCACAATGCCACCTGGCAGGGCAATTTCCACCATTTGAGGTCCCCACACCATTCACAACCAAATTGGTGGGGATGAGACATAGAAAGAATCAAATGGATAGAGGGTAAAAGAAATGTAGAAGCAAAAGATGTGAGAGGGTAAAGATGGATATTTTTGGATTTTTGAAAAACATATTGCAAAAACAAAGAATGAAAATATTTTTGGGTTGCTAACACTTCAGGAAAAGTGTTAATAAACTTTTTGAGATTTTTGAAAACTTTACAAAAAACTTTTTACAAAAGATGGAATATGTGCAAGAATGAGTCTGAAAATGGCTAAACACACGCTAAAGCCTCCCGCAATGGCGCCAAAATTTTGATCTGTGCTAAAGCAGTCAAGTCTAACGAGACTTAAAACAGCTCGGAACACGGATGCAATGAAGATCGAGAATCTGGGATTCCGGGTCGTTAAGTCCCAAGGAGACTCAATGGTGTGTTTAAAACAAACTCAGAGGATAGAATGATCACTAATGATAGCGATCAGAAAGGATTAGATTGAATATTACACTACTGAAAAAAAATGATAAAATAAAGCGACTTAAATACAAATTAAGAAAATTAAAAAAAGATAAAAGATATTAAATAAACGCTATCACTATATTTAAAGTGATGAACGTTTAAAACCTAAAACTTAAAACTTACGTTTAAATAAAAATAACGTAAACGTACAAAATAAAAAGTGAAACTTACACAATAAAAATCCTAAAATATGAAAATACATTTTACAAACCTAATGATATAAGAAAAATTATAGAAAAATAAAATTATTTTATAACTAATTAATTAATTATTATTAATTAAAACTAATTTAACTATTTATTAAATACTCTAAAATAAAAGAAAATATGAAATAAGACTAGAAAAATAAAATTAAGATTTAGAAAAATCTAAAATATGATAAAACTAATTTTAAAACTGAAAATATATTTTTAAGACTTTATATGTATTTATTATTAATTTAAAACTATTTAAAACTAATTAAAATGCTAAAAAATACTTTTTAAACTAAGAAAATTATAGAAAAATACTTTTTAGGCTTTTTATATTTATCTTAACCTAAGAAAATAGAAAACATATTTTTTAAGCTTTTCTAATTAATTTGTATTAAAAGCTATTTAAAAGTATTAAAACTAATTTAAATTAAGAAAATAGCACAACTTAGAAAAATCTGAAAATTTCGGGAAAGTCTAAAACAATATTAGGAAACTAGGAAAATTAGAAAAGAGGTGCTTATGTGGAGGATATAGAAGCGAAGAATAAGTGCTTATAGAAATAAGCTTGAATAAGCAAATGCGGTCAAAGGCTACCAAACCAAAGAGAAGCTCTAAAAAGCTAAAAACAGAAATGGAACAAGTTTCAACAATCCCTAACCACCGATAAGCTAGATGCAAAGATTTGATGAACCGAGATTTTGGCGAGAAAACAAGTAATGTGTAGTCTACTTTGGGCTTAGAAATAAGCCAACCAATAAGCTAATTGTGAAAACCAACTAATGGAACCTAAAGATGACTGGGTGAGACCCTCTAAACCAAAATGGAGACCTAGGAAGCTAAAATGAGATCGATGCGAGGCTCGCAAATTGCATAACTCACATGCAGTTAACAGGCCCCTGCATGGGATTGGGGCGGTTTGATAAGCTTCTTTGAAGCTTCTAAAGATTTGGTAAAAATCGCAAAATTGCTTATAAGAAACAAGACCGGTGAGGTCTTCAAAACAACCATTTTCACTTGCATTGATCTAGAACTAAGTGCATGAAAAATCCATCTCGGATGGCTCAAAACAAGACTTTGCAATTTTGACTTTTGAAAGAAATGGAAAGTTGACCTTTTGAGTTTTGATCTGGATTTAAGGCGATAATGATGTTTAAAGATGGAATGAAGGTAATTCAAGCTAGTTCTATGAAATTGGAACACAAAACAAGTTTTTGGCTTGTGAAAATCTCAACAGTGGAACTGCTAAAGGGTTAAAGTAAAATTTTGACTTTGAGCTAAAAAGGCACAAGGGTAAGACAGATAAGAGTCTCAAATCACTAAAGAGATGCAACCCAACTAATGCTAACTACTGGCTAAACCTTTAAGACAGTTTAAATACTTGAGCCAAACACCCTTTATTAATCTGATAATCAACTAAAATCACTTAAGCTAATGAACCAACTTGCTATATTGATCACATTAAGTTAACTATACCTAAAAATAACTAATTAAACAGACTTCAACCATTGGTGACCACAGTTACAGATATAAGCAAAATATTCAAAATGGCTTGAAAAGTTAAGACAGGAAAATGACTCACACTTGTCCAAATGTTGTTGCAGGCCAAAAATAAACCTATAACTACACTAATTGCTACAATTCCAACCCAAGTCCAAGTCTGCAATCTCCCAAACCATGCTCAAATCCAAATGAGCTTAGACAGTTGACTTTCGTTGACCAACTCACAAAGTTACTTGAAAATGAGATGTAGCTTATCAAAAGCTATAAATGACTTAAGTGAGCTTGTTTAAGCTTACAATGAAGCTAATGGAAACTTGTTCAATAGAAAATAAACCTGGAATTCTCAACAGTAACTTGGAAAATTGGAACTTATATAAAAACTTTGATAAGTACTTAAAAACACACTACAAAGGTTTACTCACTCAAATGTGATACACAGAAACTAGATTACAACATTTAAACTTAAATTAAAACATTTAATTAAAAAAACGACATTTAAAGAAAACAAATAAAACTAGCTACTCTTTTCTTGCTTCCTCCTTCTTCTTTTTATATGCTAATCAACTCTCCCACTTGCTCTGGACTTTTCCCACTTCTATTGATAGCCATTGGATGGCTAGAGATCAATTTAGGCCATTGATCTATTTTGGCGGAAATAAGGTTTTGACGGTGGAGGACTTGAGTGGGAGTAGGGATACATTAAATGGTATTTGTTTTGTGTTGATTTGGAGGGACGGGAAGGTGATATGGAGAGGGGGGGATGAATGGTGGTGTGAGTGGCGCGGGTAGCATTGGGAGTGGAAAGACTTTGGCGGGCAAGTTGTTTGACCAGATATTTGACCCAAGGGTGTTAATAATAGGGGTTCATAATTCATATGACAGGGGTCCAAAGATAGGGCAGGGGGTCCAAAATAGGTGAAAGGGTTAATAACTATAGGGACTTAATGTGTAAATCCACGAAAATCAAGGGACCATTGTCGCCAATTCGAAAAAGTTATTCCAAGGGACCCAAGTGACAACCTTCAAAAGTATAAGGACCAAACTTGCCATATTGCCATTTTCAGGGGCCATTTCGCCAAATTTCAAAGTTGAAGGACTAAACTTGTAATTTTCTCAAACTTTTTATATTTTTCACCAAAGGACTAAATTTGACAACTTTTGATTTTAAAAGGACCTTTGGTGACTTTTCTTTGAAATTTTGACTCGGGGACTATTTTTGACAATTTTGAAACTTGGGGACCAAAGCGCAATTTTGCAAATTTGATATGGTTTTCATCGATTTTGATATTTTGCATTAAAACACATAAAACACCGATTTGTGATATTTTGATCATTTTGATGTGTTTCGAGTGTTTCGAGATGATTTTGCGTTTATATTGTACAAAAATGATGAGTATTTAGACACTCATCATTCCTCTGCATCGCTTCTATCCATGCGGGTTACGCCATTGCCTCGCGAATGTTCTTTGGCTCTAAATTGCTAATTGAGCAAAGGTAAATGCATAAGTCGCAATCGGTGGCAAGTTAGCGTCTCGTCCGAATGGCCTGAAGGTTCACTGATAACTTGTTCAATTGGGTGGTCTTTTGTCCACTTGAGTAGAAGGATCTTGTTGGTTATCGTGATCACGAGTTAGATGGTTCTCATAAGCTTGAAGAAGATTCGGTGATTAGTAGCAAGCGGGTTTTCAAATAAGTCTTCATCTAACGTTGCATCGTTCGGTTTTGGTTTTGCTCATCAAGCTTCTTTGGTAGAACGGTGCAAGACACGGAGTAGATGTAGATGATGTTGATGGAGTTGGTGCATTGGTTTCGACCGTAGTAGATGCATCTTCTATTGGTGGTGGTGGATGATTTTGAGCGGGTGCATGGATTGATGGTTTGATGCATTTGTCAAGTTCCACCATAGTATTCATCGAACATTAACTGAAGAAATTCTCCCATTCTTGTTCTTTAGGATTGTCAAGCGAAGTTGATTGAGCTCTTTGAGGTAACGAGTCCCGGCGATGTGTCCGTAAGTCTGCGGGTTTAGTGCGGGTTCTAGAGCGAGTCTCTTAGAAGCCATTTGTGAAAGTTCATCAAATTTCACATTCATCGTCTCCATGATCCTCCTAGTTCTTACGTTATACACCACAATGCCCTCGAGTTATCTCGAATATCCAATGATGATTCCAATATCACCTTTAGCTTTCAATTTTCCTAGATCTTCTCATCGTTCGTCGGATAGCACAAAGCGCCAAACACGTGAAAGTAAGAGATATCGGGTTTTCTGTTGTTCACAAGCTCATACGGGTTTTATTGAATCTAGGATGGATTAGGGATCGGTTCGAGTGAAACAAGCAAAGGGCAGCAAAGATCGACCCATAGAAATAACGGTGCACTAGAATAGATTAGCATTGTGCGAGCAACTTCCACAAGAGTTCTATTTCTTCTTTCAACTACCCCATTCTCTGTGGAGTTCTAACAAGCGATGTATGATGTGTAATTCCAACATCTTCAAAATAAGATTTTAACTCGATTTGTGAATTCGATGTCGTGGTAGTGCATTCTTACAACCACTTCGGAGTTTGAAGAAGTACTTGAATTCATTTCGGAAAGGTGATGATGATGCACGGTGCTTCGTCTTTTGATCTCGAAACTTAACCCATGTATATCTTGAATAATCATTGACGATAAAAGAATATACTTTTTCCCATTAATGCTTTCAACTCTCATTGGGCCACATAAGTCCATGTGCAACATATGCAACTTTGCTTCCGAACTAGGTACGGTTTTGGGTTTATATGTTGCTCTATTGCTTTTACCTTGTTCGCATGATGGAAATAAGTGATCCTTGGTGTATTTGAACTTTGGAAGTCCGTTGACGATGTTGTCTTTGGCAATTTTGTTGATGGTGTCGAAATTGAGATGGGAAAACCGTCGTGCCACAACCGGGCGTGTTCGGATGCTCGTGTCATAAGACATATTGGTGATGAAGAGGCCATTTGGTTAATGTCGATAGCGTACAAGTTTGTATCACGATTCCCGTTAAGAGATCAATGCCATCCAAGTTTCTAACGAAGCAAGCATTTTCTTAAAGCAACCTCTAAATCGCATCACGTAACCGCTTGATCGAAAACAACTTGTGTCCCAACCCTTCGACATAGTAAACCCGGGTGATCAAATAATTTCCAAAGGTAGATCTCCATAACCCATGATAGCTTCTACATGATCATTTCCAAAACGTCACGGTTCCCATGAATTTCGAGACGAAATTGATCGTGACTTGATTCGGTCATGTGCTTGGAGCAACCCGAGTCGACGATCCAAAGACAAATTTCAATAACACGCGATGAAGAAAAAGAATATTTTGGAAACCGTTGTGATTTTGGTTCCTTTGGGTTAGAGGTAAAATCGATCACACTCAAAGAGGTTTGCTACGGGGAGTTCGGTTTATCACTCATTTTACCATTACGAGTGTGAAAGTTCTACTACGGGTTTCCAAATATCATCCCTAAAGTAAACACTATAGTTCTTGTCGGTGGTGAAAAGCCTAAGTTTTGCAACTAGTCTTCCTACTTGTTTAGCGTAAGATCTTTTGGAGCGTTCTTCTTAACAGCTTATCATTCACATTCGTAGAAACAAAATCATCTTGAACATTAATTAAAGATTTCTTGCAAGTTAAACAAAGAGATTCAACACATGCATTAGACTTCGCAAGTTTCATAGGTTCAGTACATTCAGATGAAATGTCTTTCTTATTCAAAAGCGGTAAATTCCTAGGGTGTTCTTCTACTTTCTTCTCTTTATTCAAGCTACTACTCCTAGAGGCAGTCGAGACTCTATTGTTCCTTGTATTGCTCTTAGGCTTTAGTCTGCTGCTCCTAGAGGTGCTTTCTAGTCCTGTAGAAGGTAAGGCACACGATTAGGATTCACATTTTTATGAAGGAGGTGGTTTGATTTCTAGTCTCTTTAGAGTGCTTTTCTAAACTTATGGCATTTGTTCCATATGTTTTAGATGTGGAGGCAGCGCATTAGTGGTACTCATCTTAAAAAGGCCGGTGCTAAAACTTTTGGTTTCTTGATAACCGCTTTTCCTTTATCAACAATTAGTTTAGGCAAGGCGGTGGAGTGGTGGTTTTGATAAAACATTTTCTCATTGACTTTTGCGGGAGGCATAGAAGCAGACATTTTGGTTTGGAAACCGGTTTGGGAACATTTGCTTTCTCCTCAGTCAATGGTTTTGTAATCACAGTTTCCACTACCTTTCCTTTTGACTTTCCGGTGAGCCCTCAAAGATCATTTTTCGCTTTCATGTCATTGTAGGCACGCTCATCTGACGGTTTGTCATACTTGCATTCCTCGGTTTTTCGATCAAGTTGTTTAAAATATGAGACATTTTATTTTTCAAGTTTCTCAAGTGCTTTTTCATATTTTGAAACAATTTTGGAGGTCTCAGATGGAGTCTTTCATGATCTTCAACAGAATATGTTTGTAAAATAATGGACATTATATCGGTGATCGAAGATCTTCAAGAGAGAATCATTTAAAATTTCCAAAACTTTGATGTGTTCAACACTTTCATTAGCTTGCTTTACTGTGGATTTAGGGTCCTTGACAAAGTCAACTCATTTCTTTCAAAATGCTTGTTCAAAATGAATTACCCTTGCATTGATGGCATTCGGTGAGGGCAATTTGAGCTTCAAAATACTTTTTATTTTCATTATCAAAACTATTAAACCGGATGTTTGTTGTAATATTGGTTTTAGTTTTATGATGTCTTGAAGATCCGCAATTCTAGTTTTCACATTTTCTAAAATACTTCTCGCATCACTTGTGTTAAAAGGATTGTTTGAAGACATTTGTTCAATGTTCGAAAGAGAATTTGAGACAACAATGGTTTTGAAAGATTTTGAAGCGGTGTTGACTCTTTGTTTGAAACACTTGGTGTGATGGAAAACTTTGACTTTTCTTTTGATTAACAAAAGTAATTCCGTTAATTTTGTTCCATTTGTTATAATCAATTGGTTTGATTTCGGATTTTTTGTTTCATTTTTGATCTACTCTCCTCGAGATAGTTCTAACGTTTCAAGAGAATCATGAACAATTAAGGGTTCATGCAAAGGTTTTCCATTGTTCAACACATTCCGCTTTTTTCGAGCTTTCTTGAGGAACAAGGAGGTGAGTTACCAAGAGCCATTTATGCACAAGATGAAAAATCGGTTTACTTGATTAGAAAGCATCTTGTTTGTTTTAGCGGAATGACCCGTTGTAAGAAGCAAATTATCCAATTTTTGATAGTTTCATTTTATCAAGAATTTCATCAAGAAGAGAATCTTCTCGTTTTGAAAATCACCATCAACTGTTTCTTCTCTTTTCAAGATCGAGAAGCGATTGCTTTTGTTTAGAAAGTTGGTCATTTAGATCGAGAAATTTCCTTGTTTAAAGATTGTATTTTCAAGTTCAAATTCACATCAAGTGTGTCATACTTGAGTTGCAATTGTTTTTCTCTTAAAACAGAATCTCGATAACCAATTTCTAATTATGATAGTTTGTTTGTATGAAATTCAAAGGCTCTTGCGTTCTCTTTGTAACTCTCAAGCTCAGATGTCAATTTAGCATTCGCTGCCTTAACTTCACGATTGACCGTTCTAACTTTCTCAATTTCAATGCCACAATTATTGATTAATGATTCAAAGTAAGCATGTGTTTCCTCATCAGTCTCAGTATTTTGTGACACACAACCTCCACTAGGATCCACATCTGGAGTTTCGGAGTTAGTATTGCTACAACTCGGATTGTCCGGTATGTATCATAAGTAGGTCTTGGCGTCGCACGAATCTTCGCTCGTCATGAGTAAACACATCAAATATGACATTGTTATAGCATGGATCGGTGATTGGTACCTCGTGCTGCGTTGGCGTCATAGGCGGGGAGGTGCGTCGAGTCGGTGTCGTACTTAGTCTCCTAAAGATTTGCCATGAAGATGCAGTTCGCATTGATTTCCTCGAGGTCTTCCAAATCATCCACAATAGCGAAAAATCATTTTCCTCAAGACTCAACCGCATCCCTCGCTTCTTGTACGTGCTAACATCATAGCTTTAGAAGAAACTCGGGATTCTTCTTGTGTGGCTTAGTGGGACAGTTTAGTGCCATGTGACCCACTCCTTGGCAGTTATAATACTTAACCCGATTACTCGATTCACATTTCCATAATTCCCAACGACTAGAGCTGCAACATTCCTATTACGATTACCACCGCTCTATTCCCAACATTCTCGTCCCATCGATTTCCAACATTCGACCCAACAGATTACCATGAAACGGAGTCACTGATTACCCATGCGAAATCCGGTAGCATATCCTGCTGATTCCCAATAACTCCAACCATTTGTCCTTGATTACCCATATTCACACCCTGGTGTGCAATTTGCTGCTATGCAGTGTTTGATGAAATCCTTTGGTTGTTGTTAGGCGGTGTGGAATAGCGACTTCAGATACTTTACCCAATAAAGAAAATACATGTAGCAAGGCTTCTTCTTGTTCGGTTCGGGATCGGTGATTCCTTGTTCTTGGTATTGTGGATACTTTTGTTGTTGAATGACTTGTTGTTACGGTGGATAGAATTGTTGTTAAGGATAACGACTTGTGGTTGAGAAATGTATTCTTTGCAAGTTGTTGTTATTGGAATATGATGAAGTTTGTTGTTGTGTATTCACCGAAGTTTGAGTCTTTGCAATAGCGCCAATGGATCATGATTCTTTGCCAATCTTTCTTTCGACTTCATTCACTTGACTTGGTTTTGTTTGAGAAAATTGTTTAGTTGATCAAAGTTCACTTGATGTAAGTATTTTGTTTGGTTGACAATAGTGACATATCGTCCCCATTCTTACGGAAGATTGTTCAGAACTTGATGTTTTGAGCGATAGTTACGGTGCTAACATGTTTCGATAAGCTCATTCATCAAATTACAAAACCTTCCATAGTAGGATTCAATGGATTCTCACGAGTTGAAGTGAACTTTTCCCATTCGATTAGCGACTTGTTCTCCATGTCTTGTTGACCAATTTGCATTCCATGACAAAGTCGTCTAACACGTTCCCACATATCGAAAGCGGTTTCACAGTTTGCTCTCGCAAGAAAGATGTCTCTTGGTAAACCCAGTTGGACAATATGAATTGCCATGTCATCTGCATCGACTTGTTTCTAATCCTCTTGATGTATTACGATTCGTTTTGAACACGAGAAGATGGTGGGATGGGAGGTGTTGCATCGGCATTTCGTGGATTTGGACTTGTCGAGGCTTGAAGGGTCCATTCGAATGGATTAAATCATCGAGTTTTCCATTAGGTTTGGTCTTGATGTAACAAGCATACGACTTGTCCATTGAAGATAACCACCTTTTTCCAACATAGGAGGACGGTTTTCTACCGGTGCATGAATATCTTGTTGAGTTGCCATTGATGAAGGTATGATCGATAAAGTTGATGTAGGATCGATTCAACGATAAAGGAGTTGTGTTTAATAAGATATTGCCGTTTGAAGTTTTTACGAAAGTCGTACTGTGAACTTGGTTCTTAGGCCTAAAATTTTCTCCCAAAATTTGAAATTCACTATAAAAATCAATTCTAAGGTCGTATGAAAAATTTGAGTTATAACAATTTTGACGCCAAATTTGATAGAAAAATTTGAATTGGGTCCAAAATTTGAATTTTGACCAAAATTTTCCAAGTTATACCAAAATTTGAATTTCGTAAAAATTGAGCGCTTAGTCTCCTCAAAATTTAAAATTTAATCAAGTTTTCCTTAAAAATTTGATTTTTTTAATTTTTTAAAATTGAAGAGCTTAGGCGTAGACACAGGAAGTTACGAGTAGACTATGGTGCTTAGGCGTAGGCAATAGACTTAAGCATAGGATCTTTATGCGTAGGAAGCTTAGGCGTAGAGATTGTGCTTAGGCGTAGAAAGAACTTACGCGTAATACCCAAGTTACGGCGTAACAATAGAGTTATCGTGAGACTAAAAACTTAAGCGTAGAATTCTTAGGCGTAGGATTTACTTATCGTAAGACAAGCTTAGCGTAAGAAAATACTTATGCGTAAGAAATTATCTGTAAGATTTAGCTTATCGTAAATCTAGGGTTTTGCCAAAATCCTTTACACTATCACGAGGTAAAAGATATCCAAAAGTCGTAGTGTTCCACAAACTTATCCAAGTGAGGAAGCACCGAGTCACCGTTATAGCTCGAAGAAACGCACAAAACTCTTATGCGTAGAAAAAGGGTTATGACTTTCTTATGCGTAAAATAGGGTTTTGACTTACGCATAAAAATTTCCGATGATTCAACCGATTTCGATGCACAAACGACTTCCAAAACACTCAAATAACACAAAAGTATTGACGTTAATCACCCAAAGTGCCTTTTACGCTATGCGTAGAAATGAACAACGAACCAAACACGAGTTTAAAATGAAGAAAACACGTAAAGCTTGAACTTTTGCAAAAACTGAAACTTTAGCACCAAATAAACCTTAAACCACAAGAATCTTGAATTTTAGGTGCAAAATTAAAGTTTTAAGCGTGTCAAAGATGTATAACGAGAGCTTTATGCGTACAGTACCAAACTTCAAAACAAACACAAACACTCCTAAACCATTGTTAGGTGATTGATACCAATTGTAGGACCTTAAATCTATCAACCTTATCACAAACCCACTTAACGAACTCAAGTATCATTACTTGAAACCACGCTACTGCGTAGAACACATTCAACACAAACACAAGCGTTAAGCTTAGAAGAAAGAAATAAAGATGAGAAAGATGATGACTTAAGATGTAAACCGTGTATGTATGAATAGAAAGATGAAAACAATAAGTTGTATATTCCAAAGAAAACACACACACACACACTCAACACACCCTCAAATGAGACTTTGAGGGGTTTATATAATACAAGTAACATGATGCCCTAAAAGGCTTTCTATGGGCTTCGTGGGCTTGGACATGGGTTGGATTGGATATAAGGCAAGCAACTAAACTAATACCCATTTAGCTTAGTCGATCCACGAGCCCGTTGACTATTCTAGCATGATATCTAACACAGCGTTACAAAGTTCCTAAGCGTGAATGACCATCACTTCTAATAAAACTAGTAAGGCTAACAATAATCATTTCGATCGATATCTCCGCCAACATACGCATCCAACAAGGATCGAGTGTTCAACATGAGCCATCTACATCTCATTCCGATGATAATCAAATAGATCCGGTAGTTATATTTGACGATCAAGATGACCTTATGGTTACCATTGATAATCAAGTTGACCGTGGTTATACTTGAGGATCGACTAATGATCATGTTGAGACCCATGTTGAACAAAAGTCGTACTTTCGTCTAATCTAGATATTGAGCTCATGACCTTACTTAAAGACCAAGAATCTCATTCGAAATAAGCAAGGACATCAATAGGCAATTAAAGGACAAAAATGCCTTTGCTAACTAAGGATAATGAATGCTTAAAGTTTCAACTCAACATTTTTCAAACACAAGAAAAACATGAAAAAGGTTTTGAAGTCGCTTTTGCTAAATCCTACCAAAGCGAAAAATCATTGGAACAACAGACATGTGATCTAGTCGCATCCAAGAATGCTTTGTTGTCTCAAATAGAACAAGCGAAATATGATCATAAACAACAACTTAACACTCTCACTTTGGAAACTCAAAAGCCAAGTGCGAGTTGTTAACTTGTCAAAAATAGTTTCGTGAGTACAAAAAGCATTCAAAGAAGCGAATATATGACTATCTTGAAGAAATTGTTGACTTACAAAACAAAATTAAAGAGTTTTGAAATGTTGTTCATAAACATGGTGAGTCAATCACAACTATTCAAAAGTTTACTTTTAAACCAAATCAAATGGATATGGACCGAATCTTGCGATTACAAACCTAAGTTTTCAAGCGAGCATTCAAACCAACTCCTCAAGTTTCTGATCACGTAACATAGAATTGATGATTCCATTATGTGTGTTGTTGAATATAATCGTCAAGAGGAATTTGATGCACGGATGACGAGAGTCGGTCAAAATGGAAAATGTTGTTTATAACAAACCATTTAAGTATTCAAAAGTTATTACTTTTGTCACACAACAAGATTTTTCTAACACACCTTGGGTTATCACACCTATACGAGGTCCCCTTCCAATCTTGTACAAATTAATGGTCCTTTAACTTCACTTAGTGAAATAAAACCATTAGCCAAACAATGTAAAGTTATAAAATATTTGAAACATTCATTTCGGACATCAAACTTTTGGAGCGTGAAATTGAATTTCATTCGAAGTAAAAATTGAACATTTTCAATCGCCTCTTGCTCGTGCACAAAGAGATATTCTTCGAAAATAATTTTACCTCATGTCCAAATTTGAAAAATTGTGCTATATATTGGGAAAGGGATTTTCACAAGGAGCTTGGACTTATGAAAGAGTTTTCGAACAAGCGAAACATCGATTTCAAATACAAAGCGTAAAAAGAAAATGTTACGAAAAGATGTTGCTCGACTCTTGGAAGATGTTATCTCTGCAGATATCTATAATGTTGTGTTATTACATTATGTTGCATATGCATTTGATTTTATCTCTGCTGATTCTGTTGATTCTGTGGAAAATATTGAGAATAATGATACTGTGTCACAAATCAATTCTTTAAAAGTTGAAAATGAGCGATTATTAAACGAGCTTTCAAATGCAAAACGTCGTCTTCAATGGTGTCAAAAAGATTGTCATTATCGAGAACTCGATTTGCAAAACAAACTCAACCAATTGCATACCAAAACTCTTAATCCAAAACTTGAGCAAGCTGGATGATCAAAGCGTGTCTTCAAGTGTCAAATTTCAAAATATGAACAAGAAATTTCAAAAGTTAAGCAGAATATGGTGTCATATTTGGTTTACTAAAAAGACTCGTGCTCAAGCGTAAAAAGAGATTGATAATCATCTTGCATATACCAAAGATATTTTACGACGAAATGGAAATACTCGTTCTGAAAATCAAGATTTGTTACATACTATTCATGATCTAAAAGCAGAGTTGGTGAAACTTAAGCAAGATAGGGATAGTAACACCGTAGTAATCGCACCTAAACCGATTCAAAATGACTCTAGAACATCTAATGACAAACCACAAGAAACTAATGTGCTTCCTCTCATTGAAGCAGAATAGTTACCTCTTTTCCCAACACCCGCACTTCACGACCTAGGAGCAATACAAGGAAGAATAGGAAGTTGCACGTAAGAAAAGAACAATAAAGAATCTTCAAGTAGAAGAACACCCTAGGACTTTGAATAAAACTCAAGTTGCACCCACTCTAGATATTAGATCGACAAATGTAATGAACAAAGTGATGTAACGAATCTTTGAATCTTTATGCACTCTTAATGTTTTGTTTGAAGCCTCTTGTGTTGGTTGTCGTAAAAGCATGTTTTACGGTTGTCATGATAAATGTGTTGCTAAGGCTATCTTGAATCGTAAGCGGAATAATAGAAACGGAATACCTCTAGGCCACTAATGCTTCTAAGTGCATGCTAGGTAAACCACCTTCTAGAGTTGGGCTAAGATCATTGATGTACCCATATTAACCCCTTCACCTCCTAGGAAGAACTTATCACCTAGTGCATTCACTAAGACCAAAGCTAAGACTAGTTAGAGATGGCGAAATGGTTACATAATACACTTGGATTTACATGGATACCTAAAATCATGAACATGTGTATTTCATATATATCCGCATAGGAACCTCTAACTTTTGGGTTCCACATCTACTTCTATTCCATCATGTCAAATGCGTGTGTAATGCGGTGTCTGAATCATCCTCGGGTTTTGATAGCGGATGTTCTGGCACATGACGGGTAATATCAAGCGTTATCAAACTTTATTTCAAAGTTCATTGGCTTTGTCGGGTTCGGGAATGATTACTTGACTATTATGGGCTACTGAAGATTACATCAATGGTAACATCAAAATTAGCGAGTTTATTATGTGGAAGGTCTTGGTCACAATCTCTTTTCGATCGGTCAATTTTGTGATGGAGATTTGGAAGTTGCTTTTAGGGAGAAAACTTGTTTCATTCGTGATCTACAAGGAAGCGATCTTATGTCCGGTCAACGCACATCAAGTCTCTACACAATCTCAATGCAAGACATGATTGCTTCATCTCCCATCCTGTCTACTTTCTAAGGCTACATCAACAAAATCTTGGCTATGGCACCGTCGTCTCTCACATTTAAACTTTCAAACCACAACCAATCTTGCGGTACAAACTCGTTGAAGGTCTCCCAAGATTTTGATATTCTAAAGATCACTATGCTCGACTTGTGAACAAGGGAAAACACTCGTGCTCACTTTCCTTCAAAGGTGGAACCTGACACACGACATGTGCTTCATCTTCTTCACATGGTTGTATGGCCGGATCGTGTGTAGGCGATTAATGGCAAACGCTACATCTTGGTAATTGTAGATGACTACTCAAGATGGACTTGGGTTAATTTTCTTCAAGTAAAGATCAAGCTCCATAGATGATCATCACCTTTCTCACAAAATTCAAGTTCAACTCGAAACACGATCGGAAAAATCGAGCAGACAAAGGAACCGAATTTGTGAATCAAACTCTTCGTGCATTTTATGAGAAAGTGGGAATTGAGCATCAAACATCAATTCTGCGCGAACACCGGAACAAAATGGAGTTGTTGAATGGCGAATCAGACGTTAGTGGAAGCTGCAAGAACGATGTCAATTAATGCAAAACTTCCAGATTACTTGTGGTGAAGCCGTGTCAAGCGCATGCTACACTCGAGAATCGTTCGTGATTACTAACGCCACAACAAAACACCTTATGAGCTTATCCACAACCGTAAACCGAATCTTAAACACTTTCATGTATTTGGATCCCTTTGTTATCCGAATAATGATTGTTATGACTTTGGTAAGCTCAAAGCCAAAGTCGACATTGAGTCTTTGTAGGATATTGTGATAACTCTAAGGGTTTCACGATGCGGAATAAATCGTACAAAGGAGATTATGGAAGCGATTCATGCACATTTCGATGAGCTTACGAAATGGCTTACGAGCATATGACTTGGAACCCGGTCATAACCGTTTAAACTTCCTCAAACCCCATCATTAGTCGAACCTAGTTTACAACTAACTCGACGTCAAATGGAACATCTATTTGCTCCTCTGTTTAGTGATGATATTGATGAGCGTGCTCAAGTCAGATCAAATGTTTCCACCGCTCAACCTGATCAAAATCAATACGATACACCTACTACAACAACTACCGTTGAGGAAGCACCACCGATTGATTCTACAACAACGGTGAACAAACCGCATCAATGGCGCTGAACCGGCGGATGATATTCGAACAATGAAGTACCCCACCGCAGATTATGATCCAAATCGTTCTTGACCCTTTTGCAAATGCTTACGCTACTTCGATGTTGCGGAATCATCTACAAGTCATTTGAATCCTCGAACGCAAAATGTTTATCAACATCAACCCTCCACACATCGTTGGACAAAAGACCATCCTTTGGAAAACATTATTAGTAACCCGAATCAACGGTCCTAACTAGACAACGTTTTCACGCAGACGGTGAACATTGCATTTATGCACTCACCGTCTGCCAATCTGAACCTAAAAACATTAAAGATGCAATGACCTAAGACAATGGATTGAATCCATGCAAGAAGAACTCAATCGGTTTAAACGTCTTGAAGTATGGGAATTGGTTGAAAGACTAACGATGGGTCTTCATCATTGGTCTCAAATGGATTTGGAAAAACAAATTGGATCTTTGAAGGAACCGTAATCGAAATAAGTCACGTCGGTGGCCAAGAGTTATAGAGCAGGAAGAGGTATTGACTTTGAAGAATCATTCGCTCCGGTTGCTCGTCTTGAGGTCATGACGGATTTCTTTGGTGTTTGCGGCTCACATGAATATCACGGTCTTTCGGATAGATGTCACCGCTTTTATCAATGGACAAGCTGAAAAGCGGTCTATGTTAGCTAGCCGGAAGGATTCGTTGATCCGAGTTCCCTAATCACGTCTACAAAGCGAAGAAGGCTCTCTACGGTCTCAAACAAGCCCCTCGGGCTTGGTATGATAAGTTATCATCCTTTCTTATCTCCAATAATTTCGTCAAAGGTTCGCCGACCCTAAACTATTCATACAATATCACGGGCACACATTTTAATAGTTCAAATTTATGTGGATGACATCATTTTGGGTCAACACATCTGAAGTACTCAAACGCTTTTCAAAACTAATGAAAAACATTTTGAAATGTCCATGATGGGTGAACTTACATTCTTTCTATGATTGCAAGTTCATCAATCACCCGGTGGTATTTTCTTGAGTCGATCAAATATGCCCTTGAAATCTTAAACAAACATGAAATGCAAGCTGTGACACCTATGCCACACCAATGGCACATACCAAGAAGCGGACGATGATTTGCATGGGAAATTGGTTGACCTACAAAATACCGAAGTATCATTGGGTCTCTCATGTATCTAACAAATAGGTAGAGACGATATTGTCTTTCTTTGTATATCTTTGCTCTGTTATCGATCGAGACCAAGCGAAACTCATCTCTCGAGGCTAAAAGAATCCTCCGATACATCAAGGGAACCATTAACTTGGGGATCTAGTATCCGAAGGATTCGGTTTTGAACTAATAGCCTTTTCGACGCCGATCACGCAGTTGCTTAGATTCTCGGAAAAGTACTTCAGAGCCCTACAATTTCTTGGTGATAAACCGGTGTCATGGAAATAGAAGAAGCGAGGATTGTACATATTTGTCCTCAGCGAGCAGAATATGTAGCCATGTCGGTATGTTGTGCTCAAGTCATTTGGATGAGAACACAACTCAAAGACTATGGTTAAGTATTTGACAGAATCCCGATGTATTGCGACAATCGAAGTGCCATTGCGATTTCATGCAACTCGTTTCAACATTCAAGTCAAACACATCGATCTTGATATCATTTCATCAAGGAGCACGTGGAAAAGGGTACCGTTGAATTATACTTTGTGGTCTTGAATACCAAGCTGCGTGATCTTCTCACCAAAGCCTTAGCTCCTGCTAGGTTTAATGAGTTGGTCCACCGGATTGGTATGTGGTGTTTGACTCGGAGGAATTGGATGAACTTTTAAAACATTCTTAAAACTAGTCAAACACCAAAACCTCTTTTTAATATTTTCAAAAACAAAATACAAAAATATAAAATCGATAAAACTACAAAAATATTCTTCTATCTATATTTCTTTTAACATGGCGGTACAAATCTTCCGTCAACACTTTACTCTTTCAAAAATTCAGTATTTTCTCGGTCAAGTGTTGAGGGGGAGAAAATAAATATTTTTCGGTTTCATAAAACCTTGTACTTGCATGTTACCTTATCCCGGTTGTTTCTTTGATAATGGTGGTCACATTTCTGGTTTACTGACACTCCCCGGGCTCAAATTTATAAAATTTCATTATTTCTTAAGTCAAGGGGGAGTGTCGTCAAGCTTCTTTCCAAATATCATTCCTTACGTAACCAAAATGGAAGTTATGGGCTTTGGATGAAAATGATTAAGGTGGAGGGACCAAATGTGTCAAAAGTCTAAACTATTTTTTTTTTAAAACAAAACCCTTCCACCAACTATTCTTACACATTTATTACTTACATTTAATACCTCAACCATTTCATCCTACGCCTATCCTTCAATCTTTAAAACCGTGTTTTTGATCTCAAATTTGTAAGTGTTTAAATCATTCTTGGTGTTAAAACAAACAATGGTTTTGATTTATTTGAAAATCCAACAGCTAGATTTAAACCTAGCATTGATTTCATGTTTTACGCATAAGCGTATGAACATTGAATCATGTTTGGGTGTTATTTGGTAAAATGGCTATGTTAAAATGTTGATATGATTACTCTTAAACCATTTCTATCATCCAAATCCACCCAGAAACAAGAATTGACCATTTTTCAAATTTAGGGTTTATACGTGGATTTGGGCGTTTTCTTGTGAGTGTGTTTCTATGTAATTAGATAGTTGTATGATGATTGAAACATAGTTAATTAACCAAAACCACACTTGAATCTTACCCAGAAACAAGTAATTGAAAGTAATTAAGATTTAGGGTTTAGACTCATAAGAATTGGGTACTTTTTATCCATTAGGTTTTTGATGTTAAAACTTGTTGCAACATAGTCATATGACCTCTAAGATATCATAGAAATCATTTGGTGTCAATCCTATGGCTAAAACTCTTATTCGTAAAAATTAAATCCTAGGGTTTAAGGTTTTACGCGTAAGAGTGTTCTACATCTTGTTTGGTGAAAGAGATTGTGCGTGGTGTTAATGAATGTGTTCTGATTCACTTGTTTCGTGTTATTACTGCGTGAAATATTCAAAATCAAGGTTAACCGAGCTCCTACGCATAAGGATCACCTTACGCGTAGAATGTTATGCGTAAGATAAATCTTACGCTTAACCTTTACGCGTAAGGTTCTACAAAGGGGACTACGCGTATCCTGTGAAGGATATGCGTAAACTTGAGTCTTACGCATAAGGTTTACCCTTACGAGTAGACCTTACGCGTAAACTCCAAACACACGCTTACGCGTAAGCTCTATGCTAAGGGATCTTTTTCCTACGCGTAACATTTTTTACGCGTAAGATAAGATCCTACGCATAAGCTTATGCCTACGCGTATGGTTAACTGTTTACGCATAAGCTTGGAATTTTACACCTAAGCCTTATTTTAACCAAAATTATGAATTGTTACGCGTACAAACATGTAAATAAATAAATCATAACGTCACGAAACCAAATTGTCATTAATAAGCTTGAATGTTTAATAAGTTGTGAAAATAAGTGAAAACTTGGACTTTAAAACTCAAAGTTAATCTACTCAATGAAACTTATCACGACATCTTTGGACTATTGGACTAACAAGTGACATTGGACTCGTAACAATCATTAACATATCATATTCAATAATAACACAATAAAATCAACTTTTGACTAACATAATTGATAACGCTACACGCATCGTTCGGGGTCAAGGAAACTTCCTTTTCTTGAGCAAGTTTTATAACACCCTAGGCGATGAACCTAATCGTTGTAGTGTAGTAATTAGGGTAAGCCACGGTATTGATATCGTTCTCTAGGGAATAGGAATGCTAGTAAGGAGTTACTACGCTAAGGTTAAGGTTGAGGAAGATTATTTTTATCTTTTATATTTTATGAAATGGAAAGATACGAATCTCGGGTATTGGATTTGGGGGTTGGTATTTCACCGATTACTCTACTATTATCTAATTATCTAAACTAAGGTTGTGGGAGTCTATGTCTAATTAATGTGTTCTCGTATGATAGTTTAAAGATGTGTTTACTTAGGTTGTATTACTCCTTAATTATCTCCTATTGATGGTTGAGTTGTCACGTCTTATTCTTAGTTGCGTTGTGTGTCTAAAGTTGTAGGGTATGCGTTTCTCCCTAACTCTTTGAACTTACCAAAGGGTCTCGTCTACAAACCCACTAGGGATGATAAACTCCTACTCTAAGGCGCTCTTTGGATGGTTTAGCCTACAACTACTCAGGTAATTATATTCTAAGGTTCACAAAGATGAATCAAGCATTAAGTACACAACGAATGACCTATCGCATTACTAGATCATTAATCAACCAAGATAAGAAACAACCAATCAATATTCAATAATTAAGTTTCATACTTCTAAGCAAACACACAAATAAATTAGCCGGACATGGAGAACATGCAAGCATACACACAAATAATCAAAGACATAATTGAATTAATGAAGTAAAGACTTATCTTGATGTAAGATAGGGTTTAAAACCCTAAAATATGCGACGGCGTCACCTTATGTTTCGTGATCGCCGTCGTGTCGCCATCATTAGGGTTTCGTCTTGTAGCGTTAACCTTGCGACGGCGTCACCTTATGTCCGTGACGCCGTCCTCTTGACTCGGCGTCGTCGGATTGCATCTAGGCCGCCCGAGTAGCGACGGCCTACTCTTTCCGCTGGAATCACCCTAAACTCTATTTCAAGTATTTATATCTCATATGTAATAGGTAGCTTTATTATGGCCTTTATGTTTGTTTAAGGTCAAGCTTATGTAGAAGGCCCATAAGCTTGATCCAAGCCCAATAAGGAATAGGGAAGGAGAGAGTGTTGCCTAGCTCCTTGCCTATATAAACTCTTGTAAACCTCATTTGAGGTTGGTTGTTCAAGTTTTCTTTTCACATACTCTACGCCTAAACCGTCTTTAGTATAACGTGTGTGTGTGTGTGATACTTGTTCATCCGCCTTTATCTCTTCTCTTATAACTTGTGTTTGTAAAACTAGTGACCTAACATGGTATCAATCGCCAAATAGTTGGGTGTACTCGTTTGTTTTGAAGTTTTGGTTTTGGGTCTTACGCGTAAAGATAACGCAATCTTTGGTTATCTTAAAACTCGTTTTTACACTTTTAATCCAAGATTCTTGTACTTTCAATGTCTTGAGGTGTTAAAATACT